>PVKN010035481.1:0-11625 GCA_004027915.1 Capromys pilorides | reverse complement strand
CGGCTCCGGCTCCGGCTCCGGCTCGAGCGCTCGCGGCGGCGCCGCTCCATCCCCAGGCGCGGCGGGAGCGGCCGGGCCGGGCCGGCTGGGCTGCTCCGCGGGCGGCGATGCCGCGCTTCCCGAGGGGCTGCTGAGGAGGACGCCCCGCCGGGAAATGGCTTTCCTGGTGCGTTGCTATGCCAACTGCCTGCAGCCCTGGTCCTCCAAAGTAAGCCCCGTGCTTGGCCGCGGAGGGGGCGCGGGGCCGCGTGGGCTCGCCGGCCGGCCGGCCGCAGGCGTGGCCGCGCGGGGGTGGGCGCGAGCGGGCGCTGCGGGGCGGGCTCGGGTGGCGCCCCGCGCCGGGCCGGGCCGGCCGGGCGAGCTGAGCGGGCCGCCGAGGTGGGCCGAGCCCCGGCGCCGTCTGTCCCTGGGCGCGGGATGGAGGACGGCGGCCCGGCGTGCGGCGCGGCCCGGCCCGGCCCGGCGCGGCTCGGCCGCCATCTTAGCGCCTCCGCCCGCCCTGGGCGCCGCCTGCGCCGGGGCCGCGAGCCGAGCGGGGCGCCCGGGCCAGGGCCGGGAGGGCGGGGCGGGGCCGCGGCGAGCGACCGCGTCCAGGTGGAGCCGCCCTCGCCTCCGGCCCGGGGCTCCCGGGAGCGCGCGTTCCACGCCCGGCCGGGCTCCCGCCCCTCGGTGCCCGCGGCGGAGGGCGGCCGGCGAGGTGCAGCGCCCGCCTGGCCCGCTCCTGCCGCCGCGCGCATCCGGGAAGCGCTGCCCGGGGCGCCCGCGGGAGCCCCAGCCCGGTCCGAGCGCGCCTGCCGCGGAGAGCCCGGGCCGAGGGCCGCGGTCTCCGTGCGCCCGGAAGGCGGCGTGGGCGCGCTGCGCCGCGGCCGGGGCGGAGCAGGCGCGGGCGGGCGGGCGGCGTGGACGGTCCAGCGGCCGAGTCCGAGCCTTGCCGTGCGGGACTCGGAGCCCAGGATCGGGGCGCACCCTCCCCGTGCTGGCGGCGGAGCCTAGCGTGACACCGCCCTCCCTGCGCTCTGCGGAGTCCAGCACCACTCGACTGTGCTCCTGCACCCGCAGGCCACGAATTAGGGGCAGGGCCCGCCTGCAGGGTCGCTGGGGAAGAGAAGGGGACCTGTGAAGGGGATAAATGGCCCAGGCTCCGAGAACTTGGGCGCCGGCCACGGGTTTACAGTAGGAGCACGCTTAGATTCAGGAGTGTGGGGCGATGTCAACCTGACGCAGGAGATCTTACCCGGAATCCTGGGTTGCTACAGGGGCGGGCAAGATGATGCCACCCGGGCCTGGCCCTGGGCCGACCTGCTCTTTGCTGGTTTTTCTCAGATCTTTGATGGAACAGCTTTCTGCTTCATTCCCCTAGAAGGAAAGGTGGCCAGGGAGTCTCCAGTTTAGGTTCATTAGCAGGGTCTGCCGTTGAACTCTAGTCAGAAATTTTTCAGGTAAGAGTATTAGTGAACCTGTACTTGAATCTTACAAACAAAATTTAAGCCACAGGCTCTTCATTCACCTTTTCGTAAATCTTTTTTTGAGAAATGGGAGGATGATACTTAGTTACCGATAATATAAATTGAGTCAAGTTATTAAAACTTTCCTGGTAGAGGAAGAAGTGTTAGTAGTTTTGTGAACACGAGACTGTTGGGACAGAGGTCGCCTAACAGCACAGACAGCGCCTGGCATCATGCTCCTGTAAGCCCAGGTGTGTCCACATGCTTGCTGGATCTCTCCGCAGCCTGGAAGGTAATTCCAGAAGTAAGGTGGGATCAAGCGGTTCTCTTCTTTCAGTACCAACGATGGAGTTCTGAACCTTGTACTTGGCAGGCAGGCGGTTAGTGTACTCCTCACTGGTATTTTCTGTGAGCTTTCTCAGATACCAGCCCAAGAATTCCCCCCAGGGCATTGCAGCGGGCAGCAGCTGTGGTACCCAGGTCTTGCTGTCTGCGTGCTGACTAGGCTGCTGGGGGCCTGCGCTTGGCTGTTGAGTAGTAGGTCCTTGAAATCTTACAGTTGAGTGGCTGAGGAAGAGAGTGGCTCTAGCTCTCCCATAACCAGTTGTTGAGCAAAAAAGTAGGAGTTGAACTCCTACTTCAACCTGTATGGCCTTCTGAGAAAAATCTACTAAATTCTAATTGAACAAAAGGAGTAATTCACAGAAATTTTGACTTTGACTCTCAAAAAAAAAAAAAAAAATTGAGAGGCTTAAAAAATGGCCCCTCTTTGAGTATAGAAAGGAGTGGTATTAAAAAATGTTATGTTGGGGCTCTTTTTGGTTACTTTTGCACATACAGTAAATTCATTGATTGCATTTTGTTTGCATCAACCCGGTCTACGATTTTTTTTTTTTTTTTTTAAATCTCAATATATATCTCAACAGCTGGCCCATCATAGGTGGACCTACAGTAAATAGTTAAATTTCTCATTTAATTGAATTTGAGATTAATGAAGTCATATTTGGCCCGAGGTTAACTCTTCTAAGCTAGTGAAGTGTACATAGTTTATCGCACCTCTTGTCCCCTTTCTGTAGGGTCAGTTAATAACGATAATCGTGAATCACCAGAGATGAACCCAACTCTGAGTTGTGCTTTCAGTTGTACAGTGCTTTTCAGTTAGCCCTAGAGTAGTCCTGTGACTTTGTAAGTATGAGAATATTAAGGTCTTTGAGAAATATTTACATTTGAGAAATCTTTTATAAAATTGAATTTTAAAAAGTATTGCGACTTTTTGTCATACAGACTGTAAACTGATGTGATGTATAAAAAAGTTTTATAGAGCTCAGTCGAGGAAAATGTTGGGATAGTGTTAAAAGTCTCTTTACTCAGTTTATCAATTTTTTTTTAAGCCATCGATCCTTCCCTTCCCATTTTTGCTACTTTCCAGTACCTTTGAAAAGTCTACGATTTGGGATGTCTTTGAAACTTTGTAAATCTAAAAAATAGCTCACTGTAAAGTAACTGAATTTGATGCTGTCAAACTGATAGTTTGTTTTCCAGCTTTGCATTCTTACAGAAATTGCTGGTTATGTAATGCCCTGTACCACTAAGTCTGACTTTGTTATGGTCAGGTGGTAAGACTGACCACAGATGATAGTAGTTTACTAAATGTAGGAAGTAAGTTTTAGTAGTTATGATTTGGTGTGCATCGTATATTACACATTCCCTGACTTAATTCCGTATACAATCTTCTCAGGATATAGTATGACCTTTTTAGAGAAGAGGAAAATGGGGATTAAAAATTTATTTTTCCAGAGGCAGCTTACTGATGAGTGGCAGAGCTATTAGGTGGACCCAAGTTTGTTGATCACTCTCTCTGTGGGTAGATTTAGTCTAACTCACTGTGAATCTTGGTAGCTGGCTTTAAGTCGGGGAATTTACTGCTGTCTACCACAACTGACTGCGTCTGAACAAGTGGAACCTGTGGGTACAGAGGACCAGCTGTAGCTCCTTTTGGAGATGGGGTCTCACGAAGCTTGACTTCCCAGGGTAGGTGTCGTCCTGCCTCTTCCTCCTGAGTGCCAAGGACTACAGGTATGTGCCGGTCCTGTTTGGCGCTCAGCTCCTCTTCCCTGTGTAGCCTCTGCTGCAGGTGCTCAGCCTCGTGCTTGTCTCCTGAGTTTCTGCCTAGGTGCGCTCTCACCCATGCCAGCTGCTCACAGGTCTGAGTGTAAGGACTGTAAGTGTGCACCTGTTTCTCGTTTCATAAGTCCCTAAGCTTGGGGATGAAGCAGCACACAGTTGTGTTGTCCAGTGGCCTGGTAGTCCCTTGAGACCCTGTTACACCATATTCTTTGCTTGTAACTGCATCTTTCCCCTTAGTGGTGCTGTTAGCCGTGCTGTTGGGCCTGTGATAAGTTGGCCTGATGACATACAGGTGGACATGTGTTCTCTTCCCATTTCTCTTCTTGCTGTGCTCTTTGCTGGACTTGCACTTGTTTCTTGTCTCCTGGATACCCCAGTCCGTGTTCAGTAGTGACTAAAGACCTAGTACATCATGTTTAATTTTTATTCTTCTGTTTGGTGCTTAGAGAGGAGTTTGGTGTTTGCAGATAGATGAGCGAACCTTTCTGGCCTGAGCTCTCTCCTTCCACATACCATGTGGTAAGGCTATGCTTGGAGTTTAAAGGTTTTCTTCTGTGTGAAGAGTCAGGAGTAGAGTGGTCTTTTCAAAGCTGGAAAAATGACAGGTGAGGGCCCAGGCGAAAGAGAAGGCGAAGGCAGGGCACAGACCGTTGGAGGGCACACACAGCATGGTGTGGAGCGTGGGTTGGAGAAGCAACAAGGTCCAGGCATTGGGTGTCAGGAGCCCATCATGCCGAGGGTGGAGGGAAGACCCCGTAGAGGCGTGCTTCCTTCTCCGCCACCTCTGGCCCTTGTCTGTTAACTGGATCAGGTGGAAGAGAACTTAGTTTCTCAACTTTTTAAAAAGTACTTTTTTACTACCATGAAGATTTGACCTTGTTTGTAAGCACTGGGTGAGGTGTCTCTTCAATACTATTTGATTGATGCTTTCTCCTTAGCCATGTGCAAAATCAGCACCAGTACTAACTGGGGGTGTTAGGCTATGCCCTCTTAGGGTGAAGAGCCCCCTTTTACCTGATCTTTGTTATGCCAGATGTTTCCTGAGTGAAATGAACTTACCTCTTGGGAGGGCTTCCACTGTTCTTGCCTGCCAGGGAGGCTGAGCTGAGCTGATGTCCGTTGTTTTATTCAAGGACAAGGTCATCTTGCCCTGGCTTTGGATCAAGAAACACTGGCAACAAATAATAGATCTTTCAGTTGAAATTTGCCAGGGCGTTACACAGACTGCTTACCTGTGTAATGCAGAAAAGTTCCACTTCTTCATAGGACGCATTACGGTGTGATTGTTGCTTAGCTGAAAGAAGTATGTTTAGATTCATACTTTTAAATATTGTTTTAAAGTGATTGTTTAAAAACTGGCCGCCTAAAAGTCAATCAGGATTA
Organism: Capromys pilorides; assembly: GCA_004027915.1. Taxonomy (NCBI): domain Eukaryota; kingdom Metazoa; phylum Chordata; class Mammalia; order Rodentia; family Capromyidae; genus Capromys; species Capromys pilorides. The sequence continues at coordinate 6,670 of PVKN010035481.1, read as the reverse complement.
GTGAAAAATAGAATGATCAAAAGTTGTCCTTAAAAAGCTCTTTTTTCTTGCTTTAACCATTTAACTGCCACAAGATCGCTAACCCAAGTTTGTCATTGTGTCATATTTTACATGCTTGAAGTACTAGTATTAAATTTGTATCAAAATAAGTGCTCTGAGTTAGTTCTTGTAGGTATAATTAGCTCTTGAGTATACCTTGGCATTTCTTTGGCTCATGCCTGTGGTGGTAGCTCTGACCACAGTCTCAGCTGTTCCATCCAGTGGTCTGTTAGGAGTTTTTCCAGGGAGGAGGGTGTCACTAGCTCAGTGACTGAGTACACCATCAGTCCCCAGCACAAAATAGTAACAACAGCAAAGCTTGTTATTGTTAGGTCTGTAGTAATTTTTAAAGTTTTGAAAGCTTTTCTTACCCAGCCTAACATTATTGATGGATTTTATTTTTTTGGATTATGGTTTTTCTAATGAGCTTCTAAGACTTAAAAGTAAAATGAATGGCTATATACATATTGATATCATATAACTGTGAGTGTACATAGGTATAAAAATAGACCATGTATAATTTAAATTCAGATTTGTAAATATCTTCTGAGGGTCTCTGATTTCCTAGTTCTAAGATCTTTGGTCTGTGACCTACTTCTTTTTCTTCGTCATTAAGAAGGTGCTTTTAGTTGGAATGGTGGCACATGCTTGTAATCCCAGCACCCTATGAGCCAGAGGCAGGAGGAGCATGAGTTCAAGCACAGCCTGGGCAATTTAGCAACTTTACAAGAACCTGCCTGAAAATTACAGAAGAGGCGGTGGCTGGAGCTCAGTGCAGTGATCCTTGGTTCAATCCCAGGTCCAGTTCTTGGCCCCCTGCACCCACACTCATGTAGTCTTTGCATTTGGAGAGTGGCACATGCTTATCATTCATTGCACCTCTTGTGCTAAAATGCAGTGCTTTAAAGATTGTGTTAGGTGTTAAACAGAATGGGCAGTGTAATGGTTTGTGTCCAGATGTGTCCCCAAAGCCCCACGCAGTCATGGGCGGGCTTTTAGAGTTTGTGACTGATGCGTGCCTGATGCTGGGATTAGGGGCGAGAGTGCTGCACCTGCCCAGAGGCTCAGGCGCCTGCACACAGCACAGGAGAGGGAACGAAGCTTGCTTGCTGTTGTTCCTGTCATTTTGCTCTTGCTGCTTTTGCTGTTTTCTCTGCCCCCCTGCCATGCTACTCTGCCGTGGAGCCAGCTGATTATTGGCTGAAATCTCCACAAACTGTGAGCTAAATAAGCCTTTTCTTCCTTAATTCTGGGTGTCAGGTATTTTGTCTCAGCAATGAGAGAGAAGTGAAACAACGCACTTCCTTGCTGAAACGCGAGCCCACGTGTCGTAGCCTGCCTTCCCTGTGCCTTCCCCCGCCTATCCTTGCAGGTTTGGAGCCTTGTTCTGTCTCTGGATGTTGCCAGTGTGGTCACTGGGCACAGGCCCAGGGCTCAACCTTTCACTTTGCTGTTTCTTATTTCCACCATGGAACACATTGGGAAAGCAACAGCTCTGTATCAAGTAAGGATTAGAACTTGTCTTGTTGAGTGACAGTTGTACTAAAATTGATAGTAATGATAGTAAATGATTTTTTGTATTTTAGGGAAGGTTCTACAGGGTGTATTCAGCATCTCACCACTAGATCAGACTCATAGTGATCCACCTGTTTACAGCCTCCCAAGAGCTGGGATTATAAATGTACGTCACCATGCCCAGTCTCAGTTGCAGTCTCAGTGTGCCCCAGGGGCAGGGCCAGCACGGCAGGGTGGGGGATTGAACCCCGGGCCTCTGCACCTGCTTGCAGGTGCTTTGATCCTCTGAGCTATTTGGCCAGCCCTGTGATAATAAATGAAAAAGCTCTTTTGTTTTCTGTAGGAAAGAAATACCAGTATTTTAGATGCTATTTAGGCTTTTCTCAAGAGTAAAGCTACTTAAGCTCTTCAAGAGGAGAATGGAGCGTAATTCATATTTCTTACTTAATTGGGGTATCTTCCTTGGTAGCTGAATAAGATTTCAGAAATGAAACCTTTGGAATATTACTAAATGTGTACCTAATCAGAAAAATATTTTTTGATATTAAATGTATGAAGACATGTTTTTAGGTGGGTGTGGTGGCACATGCCTATAATCCCATCAGTTAGGGAAGCTGGAACAGGAGAATAAATGTGAGCATTCCTAGGACAGTTTTGGAAGAGCTTGTCTCAGAAGGAGGTGGGGAGGGAATGTGGTCAGTGGTAGGACCACCCCTGGGTTTGCTCTCCAGTTGTTTTAAGAGAGGGTGGGTGGGAGAGATGTTCTGTGTAAGATTCTGCAACGATTTGAAATCATTGTAAAACATGAACTGTATGCAAAGATGAAAACATACAGAATATTTATATTACTGTTCTTTTAGCAGAAATTTCTTCGTTTGAAATTGTATGTTCTATTTATTTGCTTTATGAGAAGAGAATACTGAAACTTTTTATTGAACACTGAACATATTTTCTTCAGAGTTCTACAAAAGAAAATGTGGCTTACAAACTGTGCTTGTAGTTGGAGAAATGCTAGGTGAAAGGGGTAGAGGTAAAAAATGTGTGGCAGTGTATGGGGCTGTGTACAGCAGAGAGCCGTGTGCAGGGAAGGACATTGGCCCTGAGATGCTCGTGAATAAGGGCAGCACGTGAGCAAGGTGTGGAGAACTAGGGGGTGGGTGGAACACAGGCTTAGATGGCTCTTATGCATTAAGAATTCACTGATAGAGACGCAAAGCATGGGGCAGAAAGTATCAGTTGTATGAGATCAGGAATTTCTTGGCAGTAGTTGTCCTTAAATTTTAGACTGTTTTAGTGAAGATAGCAATCTTCATCAAATTTAAGGTGCCATTTATTGATTACTCTTACTTTAAATGACCCAGTGGTGCTTTTTTTCATTGCTTGCATGCGTAGATCCTGTTTTCAAAGATATTGAAATGAAGCAGAATCTTAGAATCAATTCATAAGACATGCATGGTTTATGCGTTTAGTATGATGGCATTTGTTTGTTACGACAGTAGCAGTTTACAGTGGGTTATGGAATTAAAATCCTGTTGGCATCAAGAGCTTCCTTAAAAAAAAAAAAAAAAGAGCTTCCTTAGTACAGACTCACTGGTCAGTGAAAACAGCATCAGAATTTACCTTATGGTTGCTCTGCTGGGAGTAAGGCTTGACTCATGTCCTACAGTTGGTTACAGAACATTGTAGATCAGAGAGCTTGAGATATGTTTCATAGGTTCTAGGCAAAGTTCTCTAACATTTTACTTGATCTTCACCACAGTGCAAGTGTGCTGTCCCCTCATTATGCATGGAGACATCAAGGTAGAAAGGAGTGAGTTTTCTAAAGTTACGCAGCTAATACATGGCAAAGCCTTAGGCATTTTCCCCCATATATGTGCACACACTGGACATCTACATATATACCTGTTTTGGGAAGCTGCTGCAGAAGCTAGCTGTAAACTTTGTTCTAAGTACAGAATTGCAAGAAAGGATGATTCCTTGTGTGTCAATGTGTCCTTTGGATTATTTCTTCCAGAAGGTTTGAGAACAAGTTATTCTTCCATCTATATTCAGCTGATTGTCTTTGCTGTTGATTTTGCAAGACTTTCTTATATATGCTGTAACTATTGCCATCTCCACTGCAAGATGTGTAATAATTTTACCTTGATTTTGATAGAAATAAAAGCAATACATTTTCGTCTTCAAGGTGGGTCAGGATTGTAAGAGTGCAAATTTTCTGAGGAATTTTTTGAATTCTTCATATGCAAGTTTTTTTCTTGCTAATTTAACTTTTTAGGAGATGGTCAGCTGGCTAGGTGGAGGTTTCCCATCTGTGTGGTTTACATTTTCTTACTTTTAGACTTGAATGTAGAAAAGAATCTTGCTTTGGCTTACTATTTGAGTGATACAATTGCTTGCTTAGTTTGTTTAGATGAGTTTGATAAGTAATTTATGGGGAGCTAATTTTAGTAAGCAACCAAATGAAGTAGTTTTCAGAGCCAGACTTATCCACAGTGTCCAAACCATTTAAAATGTACATAAATAATAATTGAGGTATCTTTGTTATAGCTGTAACATTTCTTTAAAACTCATCATCTGTCTGTATGACGTATTTTCTCTGGACTTGGGAATGTAATTTTTACTTTTAAAAAACTTGTAATGTGTTTCTACCTGGCCACGGCAGAGTGGCCTGAAGGCTGGTGATGGGAGGTCTTCTTTGCATTTAGCGCAGCCCTTCCTTGGTGGAGGGTGCTAGGTCAGCCTCGTCTCTGAAGCATGTGAGCAGGGGGTGGGAGAGGGTCAGAGGCAGACCCGACCACCTGCTGGCACGGAGCAGTCCTTTTCTCTGTTGCACTTAAAACTGCCATAAGAAAAGATGTTGCTTTCAGTTGGTTTTATAATAAAGGTAGTGAATATCTCTAAAGTGTCACTTTGTGCCTGATGTCTTAGTACAGGTGGCTTTTTGCTTACAAGTGTGCCCATAGGGGCATCCATAGCAGAATCATGAGTTTTATGAGCTGTAGACTTTTGCACGTAGTAATGGAAAGGAACCATCCCCAGGTTGGTTAGTTGTGTGGCAAAACAATAAAATACTTGATATATTAAGATCTTGCTTGAAATCGTTCTGTGCAGCAGTTAAGTGAGTAGTTTGTCTTTTGAAGGTTTCTATTTTCTCAATTCAAAATGGAGATCATGATTATGAAACCAGTCTACCTCACAGCATTATTTTGAAATTGTTAATGTTAGTCATGTTTTATGAAGTTTTATATATATATGCATGGTAGCTCATATGTGTGTATATGTATGTGTATATGCGTTTGTATAAATATATATGTATATATATATATGAGTAAAGTAGGATTCTTCCTATTGACATACAAGGGGTTCCTTTCTGCAAACTGTAAAGCCCTCTCAAATGCCATTCATTCCTGTTAGATTATAATGCTGTGGAGCAAGTCGTGTGGGCTGAGCTGTCTCCTCTGTAGCCGTGTGACGCTGCGCAGACTGCCGGAATGTTCTGAAGTGTTGTGGTCTGGGAGGTGCTGTTGATGGTGTGCACTTCAGAAATGGCTTCTGGGAGCTGCACATGTGGCTCAGGGTCTGACCTGCACTGACTGCCGTGAATATGCCTTGTGCTTTACAACCGAGAAATTTTCCCTTTTCTTGATTTTTAATATTGATGGCGATTCAGAGATTTATTTTTTCTTTATCTTAAGTTCCTAGGACACAATTCTCTGATGGACATCTTAGATCAATTAGGATTTGCCATAAGATCCTTAATTACTTTTTACAAAATTGGAACTGTTTTGCAGAGTAGCTCATAAAAGATCACAGTTGATATGAAAAAATCCTGCTAATTTTTTCCCTAAGTACTTCAGCATTTTTCTCCACTTATTAAGTGATTTTTCTGCAAGTAGAGCTGCTTAGTAAGACCTGTCTTTGTAGTCATTTCGTGTGTGTTTGCAAGGAGGTATTTTTAGACGGTTTAGCTGAACAGCAATCTGACGTCTTTAGAGGAGACATCAGTTCATTATGTGGATACAAATTCTATGCTTTCAGCTTTTATATACCGAGTCTTAATTTAAATCTGTTCTCCTTGCCTTTTCTAACGAAAGAGAATATATCATGGTATGTATTCTATTTCTTCTTAATTTAAGGCTGGGCTTTCTCATTAACCTTTGCGTAGAGAAATGATCAAGGTAGAAATGTCTTTATATGGTCTCAATACAGATTACGGAAACATGGAATTTGGGTCATATTTATATATGCTGTCGTGTTATGCTGTAATGTGCTGTTGTGATGCGGTTTGAAGAATGTGAAATAGTCACTGTAGGGCTTATAACTGTTGTTTTCTTTAAAGAAGAAAAATGTAAATGCCAGGATGTAGTGTATACCTCTTAACCATAGATATTGCTTTACTGATCAAAAAAATAAATAAAAGCCCCTTTGCTATGTGAAGGCTAGTTTGATGCTGAACATGTAAAAGAGGCCTGGTTTATTTATTTTCTTTTTGTTCTAAACATAGGCTTATCTGAAGTTAAAATGCTGTCCTCTCTAGTCATGCTTTTCAAATACTGGGAGAAGAAGCTCTTACTGTTTCAGCAAATTAATGTCAGTTTGTGACACTTGTTCTCACAAACGGGGGGGGGGGGGAGGTTCATAATAAACACAGCTCAGGTTTTGCTAATTTTAGTGCACTTAATTTAGGGAAGCTGTTTATAAGTTTTAAACATGTTTATTAGCCTTCAGATATGTGTGCTTTACTCATTTTCCAAAATTTCAAGGTTATCTTCACTACATGTCAAGAGTGTCTAAGCTTGAGTGAAAACTTCTGTTACTTATTCAGATGTCTTGTTTATGGGAGTGGGTAGAGCAGCCACTTCTGAACAGCGTTTATGTTGAATTTAGTCATTTGATGATGTGTAGATTCATTGGGATCTAAATGATGCTTTAAGTATGTGGAGGAATTTCTCGTGTTCTGTATTATAATGTAAATACAAAACAGTATCATAAACATGTTACTTAGCACCAAAGACATCTTAAAGAGATAATAGTGGACATCTGTTGGACTCATAATTCAAGGAAAAAATAAAATCAGTGTAATATGTGAGAAATAGCTGTCTGAGCTATCTAGGAG
>PVKN010035480.1:0-11625 GCA_004027915.1 Capromys pilorides | reverse complement strand
TTTAAAGAGCTGTAAGATTACTGTGTGCATTATTAGGACTGATTGTGGGGTCTAGAGTCATTTCAATGTGTTTTAGTAATGTCAACAATCTTAGAAATGATAATAAACTTTTATCATCAAGAACCTAAAAATATATAGATCTCTTTAGCCTAGGAATGAAAATTTTTATTTGCTTTATAGCCTCTTTAAAAAAAACAAAGGATTCTGTTTTACTTTTATTGGCTGTCTGGAAGAGAAGCATAAAAATTGGAATAAAGAAAAAAAGGGTTTTTTTTTTTTTTTTTTTACTTTTTTAGCATATAGATTAGTATTAATTACTGTGAAATGAGCTGAAAATTCCTGCCAAGACGCTGAGGTTTGTGCATCCTTTAATGAGTATTTTCTTCCTACTGGGTGAAATAAAAATTTAAAAGTGTTAGGGATTTGCACTTGGAAAATATCTCTAAGCTAGTTATAGGAGCAGCTCAATAGGAAAAGCACATTTTCCATTTATGACTTTTGCAGTACATTTCTGGGGGCTGGAGCAAGGCAGTGGGCTTCCTCTACCTGAACCTCCACCATCCGGATTTGGGCTTCTCAGACCTGCCTTGGGCCTCCTTTCTATGGAGAGTTCTCTGTTTTCCTTAACTTTCAAACCTAGGGAAGCCTCTGAAGTGTGTTTTCTTGCTCTGGCTTCCAGAATGGCCTAGCCTAGTGCCATCATCCTGGCCTTTGAGGGGTGACTTCAAAAACAGACCAGCAGGGAAACAGGGTTTGATTTTTGTTCCCAATGCAGTATTTTGGGACAGTTTCTCATCATTGCCATGGGAATATTTTTCAGGAGGAAAAATCTAAACATGATGAAGCCTAGCCAAGAGTGGGGGTGCATACCCATAATCCCAGTGCTCAGGAGGAAGAAGGATCACTGTGGTATAAGGCCAGTTTGGACTACAAAATGCACTCAACCAGCCTGAGCTACACAGTGAGGTCCTGTCTCAAAAAAAAAAAAAAAAAAAAAACAACATAACAGTACAAAGCCTGAACAAAATTGGGCTACAGGCAAGGCTCTGATGGTGCAGTTTTCTTGCTCAAAGAAATGGGACTTGTGAGTGGCCTCAGGTTTTGTGCGCTGAATCCACTGCCGACTGCATCACTGCTCCTGGCCAAAGATTGGGACACATGGCAGGCCATTCTTGCAATGAATGCCAGGCAAGACCTGGGCATGGAAGAAACAGGGTCCTCAAGTGGACAACTTAGGCTTTGTGACTGATTCCCACTGGCCTGGCCAGAGCCTCTTAAAACTATACCTCAAGAGACACTCAGCTTATCCCCTCTCCTTTCCTGTCTCTGTCATTATTAGGATTGTCTTCATCATCCCCAGCTCCTTTTTCCCCTATTCTCTTCACAGATTATCTCCCTAAAAAGATTCCTCATGTCGACTCATGTTCTGATGCCTATTTCTGTGTCAACAACAATTAATGTTGCTTTTGTATCAGTTGGGATTATATCGCCTTGACTATGTAATAAAACCCAAAATTCTGTCTCAGCAATCATTGAATTTCATTTTTCTCTCAACTCCAAGAAAACAACTTCTGCTAGTGTCATAACTGAAAAGCCTTCTATCTTTTTGTTCTAGTACTCCCCATAATGGCTGCCAGTCTCAGGGTCACCTCATAGTAGAAAATGATTGCTCGAGCTGCAACTATCCTACCTAACCAGGCTGTAGGAAGAAGAAATAGGAGAAAATTAAAATGGTCTTCCTCCTAATAAGCAAGCTCTCCTGCTCTAGTTCCTGCAAACACTGAGAATAGGCTCAGTGCCTGACTTTCTGAGAGAGGGAGTCCTGCCTCCAAGTCCATTCATCCTCAGCCAGGAAAACATGAACATGACCCTGTGGTTCCTTCCTTAACTTTCCAAAGGCCTTTTCTTAGGATTTCAGAGTAGAAGTGAAAATTGCTAATGATACTAAATGGAGAGATAAAAGCATAAATTCTTCCTGCCTTCAAAACTACAGTATAATGGTTAAAAACAACAGAATTTTGAGGTCAAGAAGAATTTGAACAAGTTCTTTTTATCCACATTAATGGAATGAACAAATAAACAAATAAGCCAGTCTTCCTGTCACATAGTGATCACTCAGTAAATATTAGTTAACTATTAATTTAATGTTTCTACATGAGGAAAAAACTAGATCCTTAACAAGTGTGAGTATTTCCAACACCATTTAATAAAGAAACTTTTTTTCCAAAGAGCATATTTAGAATCTTTGTCAAAGATAAGTTGGCTCAGGGCTGGGGAGATAGCTCCATGGCACAAGTGCCTGCCTGGCAAGTGCAAGGTCATGAGTTCAAACCCCGGTCCCACAAAAAAAAAAAAAAAAAAAAAAAAAGAGAGATAAGTGGGCTCAATATGTTTGTAGTTGTGTCTGCATCTTCTAGTCTGTTCCATTGATCCTTAGGTCTGTATTTTTGCCAATACCATGCTGATTTTATTGCTGTACCTTTACAATATAATTTCAAGTCAGAGATTGTGTTGTCTTCTGCCTTTTCTTTGTTATCCAGGATTGCTTTTGCTATTCGAGTTCCAGATTAATTTTAGGAATGATTTTCCTAGATCTGTGATGTATACTAATGGTATTTTAATTGGAATTGCACTGAATCTGTGTAACAATTTTGGAAGTATGGCCATTTCCACAACGTTAGTTCTTCCTATCCAGGAGCAGGGAATATCTTTCCATTTTCTGAAGTCTCCTTCAATCTCTTTTTTTCAGAGTACTATAAATTTTGCTGTATAAATATTTTATTTTCAAGGGCAAGCAAGACAGCTCAACAGACAAAGCACCTACTTTGGCAAGCACAGGGACCAGGGTTCGATCCCCAGTCCTCCATGCCACACTGGTTCCATTCCTGTGGCACACTGAGCCAATCACAGAGTCCAGGTGTGGTGGCACACACCTGTAATCCCAACACTGAGGAGACTGAAAACAGGAGGATCACTATAAGTTTGATCTGCATAGTGAGACCCTGTACCAAATATACCAGTGAAAAAAAATATTTTATTTTCTATATAAGATTGATTTCTAAGTATTTTTTTTTTAAGATGTTATTGTGAAAGACATAGTTTCCTTACTTTCTCTCTGGGTGTGTTCATTGTTTGTATGTAGAAATGCTATTGAGTTTTGAGTGCTGTGTATGTGTCCTATTATGCTATTGAATTTGTTTATTAAGTCTACCAATCTCTTGGAGACTACCAGTCTCTTTGGGATCTTCAGTGTACACTGCCATGTCATTTGAACATAATAATAATTTTACTTCTTCCTTTCCAATCATTACTCATTTCATTTCTTTTACTTATCTAAATCCTCTGGCTAATGTTTCCAGAACTATATGAAACAGGAGTGGTGACACTGGTCACCCTTGTTCCTGATTTTAAAGTGAAGGCTTTCAATTTTTCACCATTTAGTATGTTGGCTATTGTTTTGTCATAGATGGCTTTTATTGGGTTGAGGTAAGGACCATATATTCTGATTTTTTAAAATGTTTTTATCATGAATGAGTGTTGGACATTGTTAAAAGCTTTTTCTGCATCTACTGAGATTATCATGTGATTTTTGTCTTGGCTTTGTTGATATGGTGTATTACATTTATGGTTTTGCGTATATTAAGCCATCCTCCCATTCCTGCGATGAATCCTACTTGGTGGTGATGTATAATCTTTTTGATGATTTGCTGGATTCTGTTTGCTAGTATTTTTTGAGGATTTTTGGATCAGTGTTTATTCTTTTTATTTTTTTGGTTAGGTCCTTCTCTGGTTTTTGTATCAGAATGATACTTGTCTCTAAATGAGTTTGGGAGAATTTCTTTCCCTTCAGTTCCACTGAAAAGTTTGAGAAGAGTTGGCATTAGGTCCTCCCTAAATTTCTTGTAGAATTCATCCATGATCTGGGCTTTTCTTTTTGGCAAGTTTTTTAAATTACAATTTCAGTTTCACATTGGGTTATTTGGAATTTTTATATCTTTTGATTCAGTTTTAGTAGTTCATATGTATCTAGGAATCTGTACATTTCTTCTATATTTTCCATTCTGTGAGAGTAAAGATTTTGAAAACAAGTATTAATGGTCTTCTGACTTTCTATAGAGTCTGTATTGATTTCGCCCTTTTCATTCCTCATTGCATGAATTTGAATATTTTCTTTGCTTTTTTAATGAGGTTGGCTAGGGGTTTATCAGTTTTATTTATTTTTTCAAGGAGCCAACTCTTCAATTCATTAGTTCTTTGCATTGTTTCCTTCATCTCTATTGCATTCATTTCTGCTCTAATTTTTATAATTTCCTGCCTTCCTCAGGCTTGACTTGCTCTTCTTTTTGCAGAAGTTTGTGATGCAGCATAAGATTTTTATTTAAGCTCATTCTGTTCTCCTGATGTGACATTTATTGCTATAAATTTCCCAATTAAGATAGTTTCTATTGCATTCCACAGGTTCCGGTAAGTTGTATATGTATTTTTGTTTGATTGCAAATATCATTTAATTCCTCCTTTAATTTCATCCATGACACACTGATTGTTCAGGAGGGTATTATTTTGTTTCCATGTATTTATAGAGTTTTGGCTGTTTCTTTCATCAATAATTTGCAGGTTCATTGCACTATTGTCAGATAATACAGGATAACTTCGATTCCTTTGCATTTACTTAAGCGTGTTCTTTATGCTCGTATATGGTCTGTTTTGGAGAATGTCACATGTACAACTGAGAAAATATGTATTCTGTTGTTGCTGGGTGATACCCTCTGTAACAGTTTGCCAAGTGAATTTCTTCACAAGTTTGCTTTAGTTCTGCTATTTCATTGCTTATTTTTTGCATGGTTGATCTCTCTCTTTGTGTCAATGAGGTGTTAAAGTCCTCCAATACAAATATGTTATTGCTCAGTAGATTTTTCTTATCTGTTAAAATTTGTCTTATATAGTTGGGTGCTCCTACATTGGGTGCATATATATTTATAATTGTTATCCCTTCCTCTTGCAGTTTTTCTCTAACAAGTATGTTCTGAACAAGCAATGTTCTTTTAACCACACTTGGTTTGAAGTTGACATTGTCAGCAAGCAGAATAGCTATCCCTACTTTTTTCTTGGTTACTGTCACATGGAGCATTGCTTTCTATCCTTTGACATTCAGTCTATTAATTTCCTTTTGAGTTAAATGTGTTTATTGTATGCAGCATATTATTGGATTTTGTTTCTTGATCTACTCTGCCAGTCTGCTTCTTTTGATTGGTGAATTAAGGTCAGTTATGTTGATAGTTATAATTGATATGTCCTGGCTTATCTTTATCATATTGTTTTCCTATTGTAGGATCTCTGCTTTTCGCCTTGCTTAATTACTTGCTTTGCTTGGTGAATCTCTTCTGTTGTTATTGAAGCTGTGGTCATCTCTGTCTCTTTCTAAAATACCTGTCAGTACTGTTTGTAAGACTGGTTTGGTTGTCATGAATTTCATTAGTTGTTCTTTGTCATAGAAGTTTCTAATCTCTCCATTAAATTTGATAGTTTTATAGGATATAGCAATCTGGGCTCAAAGTTGTTTTCTTTAATGTTATTTCATTTTACAGAGTAAGAACAAAAACAAAGACAGAAACATACAACAATACATATGGTACATGTTTTCAAAACAAGAATAGCAGATTAATAATGCTTGTTATATTATGTATTTTTATCATCAAATGTGTTGTTCAGATTAACAGATGTAAGATTGCAAGATTGGACAAATAATTGAACATTAACACTTGTTTTTATTAAACCTTAATAGTTTGGTCTTGATTTTTTTACTTTATTATTTTAACTTATTTTAAAGAGAGTATAATAATTGATAAGACATTAGAAATAGCATACATTTAGGAGAACAAGATAAGAAGTATTCAACCATGGTTTCTGTATTACACATTGTTACCTTTGATGTAGTTGCTTAGATTGCAGATATCAGCATATAGAGTTAGTCAAAGTGAAAATTTTATACATTAACTTCTATTTTAAAAAAACTAAAGGGTCAGCCGAATAGCTCAGCAGATTTAAGCACCTGCAAGCAGACACAGGGGCCGGGAGTTTGATCTCTGGGCGTAACATGCTGACCACTCCCCAGGGTGCTCTGAGACAGCAATTGAGACTGGGTGTGTTGGTGCATACCTGTAATCCCAGCCCTTGGGAGGCTGCAAACAGGTCGATAAATATGAGTCTGATCTAGTAGTGAGACCCAGAACACTCTGTAGACCCTTCCCTAAAATACAAAAAAAAAAAAAAAAAAAAAAATCTAACAGAAGTTAGTAATGCAACAGTAAGTCAGCTACTCTGCATATCTACTTGCCTTGTTTTCCCCATTCTTTTTTTCCTATCTTTTCTCCTTTCCCTCATCCTCATTCTTTATATTTGATTCCTTTGCATTTTACTCTATCTATTATATCTTTCAGATTTTATTTATGCTTACAAGTTCTTACACTAGGGAGACAATATGATATTTACACATGTGGGTCTGATTTACTTCACTTAAGAGTGAAAGTTTTCTTTCAGAACTTCAAATATCTCACTCTAAGCTCTTCTTAATCTGATGGTCTATGCTGAGAAATCTGCCATGATTCTGATGGGCTTTCCATTATAGGTGATCTGTTTCTTCTCTCTAACAGCTTTTAATATTCTGGTCTTTTGCTCAGTTTCTAGAATCTTAATTATTATGTGTCTGGATGACAATTTATTTTGATTATGGGTAGTTCTATATGATTTAATTATCTGTATATCAGATTTTCCACATGCTTGCAAAGTTTTCTGCTACCAATTGTGCAAACATTCTTTTTATGTCTTTTGTGTTATCTCCAGCTGTCTCACTGATACCTACTAGTCTTTTGCTATTTTTCTTTTCATCATCTTGTAGCTGTTGTACTGTTATTTCCTGGTTTCTCATTATTTTTAAGAGATTCTTCCTTTCCTGCTCACTAGTTTCAATGCTACCTTCAAGTTCTACCTTCTGTTTCATTCAAGCAGTTTAGCCATCTTTCTATGGAATTCTTAATGTCTTGGATATCAGTTTGAGTCTGTGTCATGATTCTCATTCTTTCCTGTATTGTTCATTTGGTGTTTCCATCATTTTCCTATTCCATTCTATTTTTTTTAATTTGTGTCCTCTTAAATGAATGGAGCAGTTCTTTCATGATTGTAGTCATTTCCTTTTTCAAGTAAGAGATTGCTTTTATCTGATTTCCTCCATGGCCTGATGGGATTGTTTCTTTACTTCAGTTGTTATCATCTCAGAAATTTCAGGTGTGTGACTTCCAAGTTCTTTTATGCCCCTGTCTCCTGGACGTGCTTGGGTGGGTGGAGGTCTGAGACTGCCTTTTATTCCTTCCTTTTGTCATCTTCTGCAGTGATGGTTGGTGGGCAGGGTGCAGGTCAGCAAGGCTTTCTGGAGAGTGGGAGGGCAGCACAGGCTCACTAAAGCTCCTGCTGTGGGGTTCACTGTGGTTTCTACCTCCTTCAGGAGAGGGGGCCAAGATGCAGTTCAAGAAGGACCCGAAGATGACATATGCTGACTGAAGCTGTGCAAGGCTCTCTTGATGATAGATTGGCTCCCAAAGGCTCCTGCTTGCCACTGTGGTAGTCACATCTCCCTGGCAGTCTTCAGGGCAAAGAGAAGTAGCTGGATGCAGTGGAACACCTTTTTGGTTTTTTGAAGTTATCTTTTTTATTATTTGAAGATATCTTCTATTTTTCTCAAAAATGCTATTAGAATATTCAAGGTCTTTTCTGCATCTTCTAGATCTGTTCTATATCACTGTCCCTGAAATTTTGTTTCTATCAGCCTCCTTTTCTTCTTTTCCTTTCTTTCCCTTTTCTGTTTCCTCTGTCCTTTAGGCTGTCCCAGATCCCCTTTCCGGCCTCCACTACAGGCCTTTGCGCTCCTACGCCTCCCTGAACCTCCCACCCAGCACTGTGCTGTAGTAATTGAGGATCTCCTGGCATCCAGCTTGTGCCACAGAATCACCAGGAAATGGCAGTTAGCAAACACCCACTACCTGCACATTTTAATCATAATCATTTACATACTGTGAAGCAAAAATATTGTGCTTTCAGCCAACTCATTTCTATGATGTAAACATGTCACAGTGCTTAGTCAGCTTGAACTGGATTCTGGATCATGGGATGAAATTAGAAAACTCTCCTTACCTAAAAAGAAGTCTTTGCACACTCATAAGGTCATCATACTCTCTCTAAGCCTGGATGTTGTATGACACTGCACGCTAATGTGGAGTGCGACCTCTCAAACGACTGAGCTCACTGAGCATCAATGTGCAAAATATTTATATTTTAAAATATATAATAAATATAATCTTATAATATGTATCATTTTTTTCTATTGTTATACATTGCTGATAATCATTTGTCTAAAAGACAGAGCCTCAATGCAAGGAGAGTTTTTTTTTTCTTTTTTACTGTCTCTATAGTTCCCTCATAACTAACTCATATCAGAAATAATAGCATCATAACGTTTGCCTATTTACAAAGTTGAAATGCGTTCTTACCCACAGGTAGAAGATCTTATGCTTCCTATGAAGAATTGCTTTCCTTTCTAGAACTCGGTTTCCCTATATGTCAGAAAGAATTGACAGTGTCCAACTGGCAGGACTGCAGGGAAGAACTAAAGATCAGAGGCAGCAGATGTGACGCATTAACTCCAGCACATTCTACTTACTGGGCACTCAATAAAAGGGGACAGTAGTGGTGTGAGGATACTAATGACAATGGTGACAAAAACAGTTATACTGGCAATGGTAAAGAGGCGTATAAGCAGTCTGAGAAAGTGGAGGCAATAAAGGCAGTGGAGAAGGAAAGTGTGCCTGTTTTCTAGCACTACAGTGACAAATTACCACAAGCTGCAATGGTCAAAAGTTTGGGCTCATTTTTGCTTTTCTTTTGTGTGTGTGTGTGTGTGTTTATTTGTTTGTTTGTTTGTTTTGAGACAAGGTCTTACTAAGAATTCAGGCTGGTATTTGTAGCTCAGGGGGCCTCGAATTCACAGAAATCTTCCTGCCCCAGCCTCCTCAGTGCTGGAATTACAGGCGTGTATCACCATGCCTGTAGTTTTGCTTCCATTCTCTCAGGATCTAAATTGGGGTCACCAGGACTATGCTCTCCTTGAGGGCCTAAGGTGCCACCCATTCCCTTTTCTTTTGTAGCTCCTACAAGCTGCCTGCATCCCTCTGTCATGGTCTTCTTCCTCCACATTTGACAACAATTTTCTGCTAATGCTTCCGTGTCTCTTCCTTTTCTTCCATTTCACTTTTTTTTCTTACTGACCTGTCCTTCTTTTTAAAAGCTCCATTCATTTGCATTCTCATTTTGCCATGTCGGATAACACATTCACAATTTCCTGAGATGAGGAGATAGATATCTTTTGTGACTATTATTCTGTATAGACAGAGGGAAAAGAAAATGTCAATCATAATAGGAATTATTCATATATCTTGACATAAGATTCCTAATGATTTGGCCTTTCTTAAGAAAAAAAATTACACTAACCCAATTATATTACTCTGGAGCATAAACATATTTAAAGCAAAGAGGTTTATTTATCTCATAGTTCAGGTCAAAGAGCATGGCACGGCAATCTGCTGGCTCTGTTGAGGATCTCATGGTGGAGTACATCACACAGCAAGAGAGTTGACATGGCGAAAGGGCAAGTGAGGAAGCTGCGCTCACTGTATAGCAACCCATTCATGTGAAAACTATTTAGTACCAGGAGATCTGCTCTCAAAAGATGGTCTCATTACAGTTGTGAGGGTGGAATTCCATTCTAGGGACATGGAGTCCTAGGACCACCAATTTCCTGCTCAGAGTTGCAATGACAGAATAAAACACAGACAAACCATGCATGTTAGCTACAAAGAGAACTGGGGTGATGAAAGCCCAACAACAGGCTAAGACCCTGAGGCACAGTGTCTTTGTCTCTTATTAGGTGCACAGCTTGAGTGGGGGATGGGCTGGTGGGGGTGAATGGCTGATGTGGTCAAGGTTTAAGAATTGAGGAATGCTGCATTTTTGGGAAACCACACAGGACCAAATCACAGTTGAGTGATAACCTGATTGTTAACTAAATTACTGAGACAGAGAGATTTTGTAAGAGGCCCAGCCTTAGCTGCCATGTTATCTTGCTTTGAGGCTCCAGAACTTCACATGCTGTTTTTGGGCCTTGGCCCAGGGCAGTGGCCTAAAAATTAATCTAGCACCACCCTTGCCATAAGCCACATAGGTCTAGGACAGGATCTCAATTTATTGTATGCCAATTTATTAATGCTAGTTATTGCCTGCCTGTACATCATCAAGCTGGTCCTCAGCACTGCTAGCGAGTTGCCTTCTCCTGGGCCTTACCTTCATGGCACACTAAGGGACACTGGGGCACAGTGTCCATATCCAAACCACAGCGTACAGTCACCTCGCAGCTATGGAAAGAGCAGTGACTTTAGTTTCATCTCTGTAACCTTGAGCAAGGTATGAAATAATTTTAGATATCTCACTGTTTCCTCTACAAGATAAGAAAATCAGGCCAGCAATGTAAAAATGTTGTTTCTCATGAAAAAAATTCTATTTGGGTAGAATAAACTGAACAGAAATAATCTCCCAACTCCTTCCATGATTAGAGCGACATAAAAAAAATCCTTCTAGAGTGACATAGTTTCACCAAAACCAAATACAAATGCAGTGCTGCACCTTATGGTCCCTGACTCATGTGGAGATCTGTAATGAAAATGAAGCTCTGGCTTGTTTTTAATAGATTAGAATTGCATGGAAAGAGAAGCATGCATTGTCACTCTCAGCATGTAATCCTCCTGCTGAGAACAGTCCCCTCTTTAAAAGAGGAGAAAAGTTAAACAAAGAACCTGAGAAGCGAGAGTCATTCTATGCACAAATCTATTACTTTCAGGTACAGAAATACGTTAACACCTGTAAAAATATGAACACTACCCAGTTAAGTAAGCAGTTCCTAATTTTAAGTGTCCCGCATGGAAAACAGATTTTTGGATTTTTACCCATTCTTTTATTCCATTATCTTAGATGTTCCCTGATTTTTTTGGTAGAGGGTCCCAACATACGGTGGTACAGAGTTGATTGGTTTATAACTGGGTGACTACTGCTTTTCAACCAACTGAGTTTCTTTTTGAAGTGTTTAAAACAATAGCATTTCTCATCCATTAATTCATTGTAATTCTTCACAAATATGCACCTCCTAATATTATGAGAATTTAATCCATCTTCAAAAACTGCATGTAATAGAAAAAAGCTTCATCCCCCTGTTCTTTCTGCCCTGTGCCAGCCTAGACAGTGGAAGTGCAGAGGTTACTACTGTGAGGACTGTGTTTTTAGTAATCTCAAAGTTAGTTAGGAAGAAAGGCAGGTAAAAATGCATTAGTAAAATAATAATCATCTCTATTATAATACAAGAGGTCATTATAATAGCATCTATACATGCAAAGATAGACCAAGGAGTAGAGACAAGAAGTGGAATTTGTCAGGAGGCTTTAAGAAAGTCATTCTACACGGCCTAGGTTTTTGTCTGTCCCAGGGCACAAAGTAAAATGCAAAATTAATAGTATGCGAGAAAGAAAACAA
>PVKN010035479.1:0-11557 GCA_004027915.1 Capromys pilorides | reverse complement strand
TCTTTGTCTCTTTTTTAGACAGGGTCTCACTTTATAGGCAGGTTGGCCTTGAACTCACAGTGATCCTCCTGTTTCAGTCTCCTGAGTGATGGGGATTATAGGCTTGCACCACCACAATGCCAAGAGACATTTTGGAAAGCATCTTTTGCAAACCGATTGAAACTACGTTAATTTGTGTTTTGTGACTGGTGATTGAATGCATTCTCTCCCTGTTTTACTTTGCAGGTAAAATGCCATTTTGTGCTATGGGTGTGAGCTCTGTTATCCATCCCAAGAATCCTCATGCTCCCACTATCCATTTCAACTATAGATATTTTGAAGTAGAAGAAGCTGATGGTACGTGTGTCAAGAGCTATAAAAAGGTGTTAATTACCATGTAAAGCCTATATTTTTGAAAAGGTAAAAACTTAAGTGAATACCACCTTAACTAGGTTTTTCAGGAGGCTTATGAGGGATTATTCCTTGGCAGATTCAGTATCTTATGCAGTGCACAAGAAAGATGAGGATATATTGTTTAAATTTGACCTTCTTCCAACATAGAAAGAATCAATTAATGAATTAATGAATCCTGTGTTTAGAATGTACACAGGATGGGTTATATCTGAAGAAAAGCCTCACATATGAGCTTAAGTCAAAACTGTGGACTTACTTTTGGAAAACACTTTTTGCATTCTTAGCTTTTGCTAGTCAACATGGCTTTACACAGTTGTTCATGTCTCGTGTGCTTGCAGTTCCAGCCTGTATCTTCCAGTAGCAGGGCCATCTGTTACTGCTTATCAGGGCCTCTGCAGTGCCACACGTACTCCTGCTGCTGTCTCTGCAGATGCTGATGTATAAAGTCACTGCTTAATGTTTCAATTTGAAGACATTCAGTTTGGTTCAGCCTCCTCATGTTTAAAAGTTGGTGACTAGTTCAAGGTATAGCTTAGTGAGAGATCATGTCCTTACCATGCAGAAGGCTCTGGGTTCAATTCCCAGACCCTCAAAAAGGGTGATGACTGGTACTGACAACTTAGACCAAAGTAAGCACACAATGTAGTTATTCTCAAATGATGTGTTTTCCTCTCAGCAAATGTTTTCATCCTTTATGGGCAAGACAGAAGGGTGGTGGTTCTTTATATTATCAGCAACATTAAAATCTCCTGGGGAGTTTTTGTAAGCTACACATGCGTAGGTCAGAAATTTACTTTATAAAGTTATGATCTAGTTAAAGGTATTTAAGATCTTCATGTGATTTCACTATACATGCAGTTTTGAGAATCACTGCCTGTATTACCTGCATGGTGCATTATATTCATGACCCCTTCCTTCATATCTCTATCTGGTTTTGTTCTTCTTTAGTGTCCTGCTTTCATTTATTTTTGCATTTATCTCTTCAGTCTGTGTCTCTGTGGCCTTGAGAGCTAAATTCAGTTAATTTATTTTTTATGTATTTGGTACAGGATCTCACTATGCAGCTCCAACTCGTAGTGATCCTCCTGTTTTCAGCCTTCCCAGTGCTGGGATTACAGGTGTGTGTCACCACACCTGGTCTGTGTGGCGAGCTCAGTGTGCCTGGGGGCAGGGCTGGTGCAGCATGTAGTGCTGAGGATCAAACCCCAGTCATTGCACTTGCCTAAGCAGCGGCTTAGTCCCCCTGAGCTGTCTTGCAGTCCCTTAAAATTTTTTCTTTGGTTGTCGCCTATTTCAAACTGAGTTAAGCATCTGTATTAAGTTTGCAGATGTAATTAATACTGTGCTGAATGTCAGTGTCCACACTGAATCCACATCTTGATTTGTGTAGGTAACAAGCAATGGTGGTTTGGTGGTGGGTGTGACCTCACACCAACCTACTTGAATCAAGAAGACGCTGTCCATTTTCACCGAACTCTAAAGGAGGCTTGTGACCCACATGGTCCAGATCTGTACCCCAAATTTAAAAAATGGTAGGTAAATGTATTAATGCTTCATAACCCTAGAAGGGTTTACCATTCCTTTTGTGTGTTTTCAAAGCAACTACATGTTATATCACTGAGCACATTTGTCAGCTTTTAAAGACCGAATTTTTGTTTTGTTCAGTAGAACACACAAAATAACAGTTTTGAGTGGCTTTAAAAATTTGCTTTGGAATATTTGGATGCCTGTAATATATATTGTGTAGCATTTTTTTTTATTCCAAATTTTTTTTTTATTAGGTTTTTTTGTTTTTTTGTTTGTTTGTTTTGCGTGTGTGCTGGGTCTCACTACACAGGTTGAACTTGTAGTGATCATTCTGATTTCTGCCTGCCTAGTGCTGGGATTACAGATGTGCACCACCAGGCTGGGGGCCAGCTTGGCATGTGGTGCTAAGGATCAAACCCTGGACCCTGTGCTTACCTAAGCAAGTGCTTAGTCCACTGAGCTATATCACCGGCTATTCTAAATTTTTAGAATGTTTAAAGAGAGAGCATAAGATGATTAATGCCTAAGAATCAAAGGCTCAGTGATCCTAAGGTGAAATGTTAAATTCTCATCCTAGGTAAGAGTTACCCTCCTGATGTTAGTTTGTGAATGTGTGAGGGTATAGGGGTGTTTAGAGAATCTGTGGGGTGAGATACTAGTGTTCCACACATTTTATAAAAGAACAGTGGTAGTGATTTTTTAAGTGAAATTCTAATGATAGAGTGAGAAAAGCCAAAAGTTGTGAAGAAATACAGGATGCTTGTTAGAAATCAAATGGATGCCCAGTGTGAATTGTCTGGAATAAGAATAAAGAACTCTATTCTGCTCAGAACTAATTAGCATTCTTAGAAAGGGGAGAACAGAAAGGTTTTTGTCTTTTTGCTTTGTTTTTATAGTAATGGTAGAATGTTTATCTCATCCAGGCAAAAACATTGAAATCATCTCTTAAGAGCCTAAAAAACAGAAAACATTTGCATATTTTTTCTTGATTTAATATTATAGTGGAAACTAGCAGCTGTGGATCAGTTTGTGTGCAGTATAGATTTTTTTTTTCTCTTCCACAATTCAGCATCCTAGCAGGAGGTACACAGTGAGGTACATGGTCTCCTTTTTTGGTTTCTTATAGTTACTGAGAAAAGATTTAGCAGTCTTAGTTCATAAAATATTTTAAGACGTATTGTTTTCAAAGAAATAATGTGTTTCATAAGGTTGTAAATTTCATAATGTTATGAAGAGAAATGGTGAAGAAGGATAAGTTTTCAAGCTATTGAGGGTATACTTTTTATGGATATACATAAAAAGGAAAGGCAGCATGTCACAACTGAGGTGATCTGTACCAATGTGTCAGCTTTAGGGTTTTGGCACCATTTTTGGCACCTTTTTTTTTTTTTTTGCATTTAAGGTGATTTCTTTAGAAAGGCATTATTTGTGTGAACAAATTTTTCTACTTAAGGATTTTCACCATAGAGATCATTAAAAGAACTATTTCTAGGTTATAAACTATTCTAAAAATGTAGGATTTTATTTATTTTTTTAATTTTTGTTTATTTATTTATTCTGTATTTAGGGCAGAGTGTTCAGTCTCTCACTATGTAGATAGGACTCCTAGTGATTCTCCTGTTTACAGCCTCCCAAGTGCTGGGATTATAGGTGCACATCACCATGC
Organism: Capromys pilorides; assembly: GCA_004027915.1. Classification (NCBI taxonomy): domain Eukaryota; kingdom Metazoa; phylum Chordata; class Mammalia; order Rodentia; family Capromyidae; genus Capromys; species Capromys pilorides. The sequence goes on along the minus strand of PVKN010035479.1, from coordinate 7,971 downwards.
CCAGTCTTGAGTGCAGTCTCAGTTTGACCAGCGGGTGGGGGCAGCTCCACAGTTCCAGGAATCGAACCCCTGGCCCCTGAGCCTTTCCTCTTCTTTTTCTTTTTTCTTTTTTAATGTATTTAGTATAAGGACCACAGGATCTCACTACACAGATTGGATTTGTAGTGCTCCTCCTGTTTTCAGTCTCCCAAGCAATGGGATTATAGGCATTTGCCACCATGCCCAGTCTCAATAGCAGTCTCAGAGCACTCTGGGGACGGGGCCAGCTTGGCGTGTGGTGCCAGAGATCAAACCCTATTCCCTGCACCTAAGCAGGGGTTTAATCTTTTGAGCTATCTGGGCAGCCCTTCATGGAAGATTTCTTAGGAAGCCTGTTCTGGTAGTGTCTCAGTTATTCTCTATTGCTGGGACAAATATCTGATACCCAAGATGAAGGAAAGGTTTATTTAGCTCAGTTGCTGGAGGTTTCAGTCCATATTCTGCTGGCTCCAAGACAGAAGGGCACATGGCAGAGAGCAGCAGTTCATGGTGGCAGAACAGCAACAATGGCGATAGAGGCAACAGAGTCTGTCTGTCTGTCTGTCTGTCTGTCTGTCTGTCTCTCTCTCTCTCTCTCTTATATTATATTCAGGCGCTCTTCCTCTGGCTATCTGCCTCAGGCCTTACCCATAATCCCAGCAGTACTCAGATCATAATCCCTTCCTTGGATCACCCATAATCCCAGTGGATCATGAGTTAGTTTCAAACTCTAGAACTCCCCACCCCATGATTGCATGAGGCTTTGAGGGGACAACTAGACACAAACCATAACAGGTAGATATAGAAAGCAAGTCTCAAGGACCAAATTGCTAGTTTGATGCACTGGCCCACGAGAGTAAGCCTTTCTGTTTCAGGACCTCTTTTCAGAATATTCTTTTTCACCAGCCCTTCCCTCTGTTGGGGATTATATTTTACTACTGAGAGATGCCTTGATCATATTTGTCTGAGCTGCTGCCACAGCTTGGGGTATGAATGAGTCCTCACTGTGCTTTTTTACAAGGGGAATATAGGAAGGAACCACAGCCTGGGCGCAGCTCTGAGCCAAGCTATGATCATATTATACAAAAATACTCTGCAGGCAAAAATACTGATCATATTTAACTGCTGAGAGATACCTTGGAGTTGTTGATGGTGCCTTCTTTGGTAAATAAAGAGCTAATTTAAGGGAAGTCAGATCAGCATCCTGATTGGTGTCATTCTTAGAAGACTGCATCCTCTTACCTCCTATAAAGGCAGCAGTGTTTCTGAGGGAAGCTCCTTCACTTATTTCAGGATGTCTAATAGAACCTTTGAACTCCATTGTTCTTTTCACTAAGGTTTTGAGAGTTTGTATTCTTTAGGTAGGCTTCTATGAAATTGCCTAACTTACTTTAAATATAAGAATATAAGTGTCTTCTATATTTGCGGTGTCTGCAGAAAGTCTTTCTGTCTGAAAAAAGTTTCAGTTTCATACTTGGACACAAAGTGAAGATACTCTCTTGGCATTGGTTAAGGAGGTTGCTCTGAACTGCAAGGTCCACGTTGATTTCCATGTCCTTTGTACTCCCCTCTTGTTCCTGGCTAGACGTTTGTACTTTTTCCAGGTGTGATGACTACTTTTTTATAGCCCATCGTGGCGAGCGGAGGGGCATTGGTGGCATCTTTTTCGATGACCTCGACTCTCCATCCAAGGAGGAGGTGTTCCGCTTCGTGCAGAGCTGTGCCCAGGCTGTGGTTCCTTCCTATATCCCCCTTGTAAAAAAGCACTGTGAGGACTCATTCACGCCCCAGGAGAAGCTGTGGCAGCAGCTCAGACGTGGACGGTGAGTAGCAGGAGACTGGACTGTCTCTACATAACGGGGGGAGCAGCACAGCTACACTAAGTGTTGTGCTGTCTCAGAGGCACTATAGCGTTCTTATGCGCCCTGCTTTTCTTTTATAGTGCAATGAATATTAAAAAGGACATTAAAAACTCTGCATGGGATACTTTATTCCAAAATGAAGTTTAGTCAATTCATCCGTCAGGGAGCAGCTCATAGTGGGCTGCATTAAGTGCCTGCGATTCCATTTAGCTTGCCTCTTTAGTCCTCAGGCAGTGCCCTCCACTTAATGCTAAGTTGTGGGCATTCTTTTTCTTTTTTTTTAGATTTGTAAATTTCAGAATCGCACTTGTAAAGATGTTGTGACAGTTGTTTTAGTAGAAACTATTGCAGGAATTATTTATATTTAGTAGTAAATCTTAGTAATTTTGGAATACTTACTATGTGCAGCCCCATGCAGGTATGTGGCAGGCATCCTGTTGTCTCGCCAAACCTGGGAAATAGGTGTCTGCATTGTATTCCAGATGAAAAAGTACTCAGAAAGACAAGTCCCAGTGTGATATAGTTGGCAAATATAAGAGCCCAGACAGAGAACTCAGTCATCATGACCACAGAGCTGAGTCTCTCCAGTACACAAAGGCAGTTAGGTAGCGGCACAGATTTGTCCTTACTGGGATGCTCGCCTTTGCTGCCTTCTCTGCATTCAGCTTGCTGAGCTAGTTGGGTGAGTCATTTTCAACCATGGTGTAATTGTGAACGAGTTCCAAATATCTATTCTGCCAGCTTGTATGACTTTTCTGATTGTGATCCTGACAGATGTTCAAGTTACTACTAGTCTGTAGCTGTAAAATAGACTTTTCAATTTATGTCCCTTAGGCACAAAAAACTTTGGCCACTAGGAAGGTAAAGCTATGGCCCCAAAGAGTTGTACACTACAGAGCTCAGACTCATAGTGATCCTCCTGTCTCAGCCTCCCCAGTGCTGGGATTACAAGCATACACCACTATACCTTCTTTCCGTGGCCAGCAGGGCACGCCCGGGGCCTCAGGCTGGCAGGGTGTGCACAGCATGTGGTATCAGGAATCAAACCCAGGTCCTTGTGCTTGCCAGGCAGGTGCTTAGACTGTTGAGCTATCTCTCCAGCCCTATTTTTAGACATTTTTAAATGCATATTTTGGGTCCTTTTCTCCTTGTTATTTCTCAAATATGCCACTGGCATTCTTTCCCTTCTTCACTTGACATTTATCATGGGCCTCATGTGGTTAGCACTATCCTAACTGCAAGGTGGGCTTACCACGATCTGTTGAAAGAGGCTCCCTGTTTAGTGAGAAGATACGTTGAAGAGGATAGCTTGAAATACCAGAAAGTAAAAAAGAGTTTTAGTTGTACATAAGATTTCATTCACAAAACTGGAGAATTTTGTGAATACTAATAATGTAAAGCATTTAAATCTTTGATATAAGAGGCCTGGGGATTTAGCTTAGTGGCACAGCACCTACCTGCAAACATGACGTCATGAGTTCAATTCTCCATACTAAATAAATAAGTTTTTGTTCTTTTTGTTGTTTTACATTATTCAAGGATAGATCCATTCTAAAAGTATGATCGTGTGTGTGTGTGTGTGTGTGTATCTCACTGCACATATGGTGTTTTGTTTTGTTTGATTGTTTCCCACAATAGTAGGGTTGATCCCAGGACCTCATACCTGCTAGCAACATGGTCCAGTCCTAATTGGTATCTCCAGCCCTTTTCATGTTGAGATAGAGTTCTATAGGCTGAGTTTGCAGTTATCTACGTTAACCTCCCAAGTAGCTGGGATTGTAGTTGTGGACTGCCATGCACAGTTTACTACAATATGCAGTTTGCATCTTTTTTAGGCAGAAATGTAGAGTTTTAGTTTTATTTTCTATAATGTAGTATATACCTGTACTTCCAAGAGAGCCTCCTGCTATCCTTGTCTTTAGGCACTAAAATGGCAGTAGGCTCTGGGGCTTAAGGCAGTCCTACATCTTCCCTTATAGTAGATACTCATTAATGTCAGCACTGTCTTCAGTTGTTTATGGTATATTCACAACTCATTATTTGTTGTCTTTATAATAGATTACTCTCCCCCCTGTCTCTGTCTCTGTTCCCTCCAAATACAAATCTCCCTTTTTGTGATCTCTCTGGTTCTCTTTCTTTTCTTTTCTTTTTTTTTTTTTTTCCCTACAGGGTCTCACTGTGCAACTCATAGCGATCCACCTGTTTCCTGCCTCCCAAGTGCTGGGATTACAGGCGTGCGTCACCACGCCCAGACTCCATCGCTGGCTCAGTGCACTAGAGAGCAGGAGCCAGCGCAACAGGCGGGCCAGGCACCCAATCCTGGCCCCTGCGCTTTCCTAAGCAAGCGCTTAATCTGCTGAGCTATACCACAGGCCCTCTCTGGTTTTCTTTTGACTTACAATCCCTTGTTAATACATTATGTCAAGTGTCTCACCCTCAGTTTTTGGTGTCTTCTCCCCAGATTTGAACCACAGTCTCATAGTTAACTTTTTCATAGAACAAAGCCTAAAGACCTTTAACTTATTTCCATTTTGTTTTCCTTTGGAAAAAGAAAACAGGATAAAAAGTAGGCATTAGTTAAATTGAAGAGGTCAGTTGAAACCCACAGAGGATAAATGTGGAAGGAGTCAGAAAGACCAGATCTAAGGGAGAACTTGTGGGAGTTAGGTATCTTTCACTTAGAAAGTGAAGGGGACATGAAGATCCAACAGAAATTCATTTGGGAGATCCTTACAGGGGTCTTTGATCCAATTCTTCAAATACAAACCAAAAAAATCAGCTACCCTTACAGTTCATGTTCAGCAAGGTAGTAGTCTCAGGTGAAAGGTAGCTGAGAAATGAAATTCTATTCTGTGGTCTTAGGAAGACATTAAGAAGATCCACTTAAATGATCTGGAAACATGCATTAAAAATATAAAGTAGTGATTAGTATGCAAAGATGAGACAGTGATGAATGATGTAAACTCGAAAGTGATCTGTGGATACAGTTGGTTACATTTTTCATAGATCTCTGTAAGATCCCACAGTAAAAGGTGGGATTCTAGAGAATGTTTTCCTATGGATAGGCTTAAAGATGGTAAACAAGAGGATAGGAGTCTACAGCGTATGACTCAGTAGTTTCTGAATGAGTTGACAAATGATCACAAAGGGGGACTATTGATTAAAATTCTCAGACTTATGGCTGATTCTGAATTTTCTGGGTAGTGGAAATTATCTTGAAATTGGGGAGAAGAAACTTCTATATCTTACGATGTTAAAAGAAGATACAGATTTTTTAGAGTTCCGAGCTGAGAGTATGTAATAAAGAATTTGGCAAAGTTAATGTACTGGACAAGTTTTAGCTGATGTGAGGGTATTTCCCTTGGGAGGGAGGGAAGGAAAGGCAAAGGAAAAGAAAGGAAGGGATGGATGGGAGCCTCTGAGCATTGCCAGTTAAATGTATATGTTTTATTATGATTGTTATTAACCTGCAGGGAGGATGAATTATGCAACAGTTTGTGAATAATGCTTTAAGGAAGAGGAGTATCTAGAATATATTCATCATTAATGAATTGCTGTTGGCTACATTTGGCCTTCAGCTACAAAAGTTTTACACCATACTAGTAGTGTGAGTTCTAGGTGAAATGACGTCTTCCACTTTTAAAGTATCTTTTTCTGTGGGGAGGCAGGGGGAGCTGTGGGTTACCTACTCCAGAGGATGCCATTCCTTTCTAAAATTGTTTCTGTACCTTATAGTTCCCAACTGAATGTTCATTCTGTTTATTTAAGGAAAGATGTAACCTTCCTGTTTAATAACTACTGTGTGTTTACCCATAATCTATCCTATTAGATTAGGTGGGTAAAACACCCTTTTATTTGTGTTGTCCAGATGGAAAAAGCTGAGCTGACAAGCCAGCTGATGGGCCTGAGGAAAATGTCCATTTTAAATACTTGTTAAGGACTTTGGAAAGATTTTACTCAGCAGGCCCTTTATGTTATCTGTGTCTTTATTTCAGATATGTAGAATTTAATCTGGTATATGATCGAGGAACCAAGTTTGGCCTCTTCACTCCAGGATCCAGGATTGAAAGCATCCTAATGTCTTTACCTCTGACTGCCAGGTAAACAAAATACTTGTCCTCACAGTTGTCTGTCTATTCCAATCTGTCACTCTCAAAAAAATATGAATGTTAACACTGGCATGTCTCACCTAAGACTAGAACTTTAGCTTTGATTTTGCTGACCTTATGGAAAACTGTTGTCAATAGTTCAAATTGAATTGGGTTTTGTAAAGGCTGACAGGAAGCATGACATAGCATTGTGTCACAGCAAGAGACAGTGCAGCAGCCAGAGGTGGTGTTGGAGAGAGTGCCACATTGACCACCTTACTGCTAGTTTGCCTGGGAGAGTTACGTGTAAGAATTATGTTACCATGTACCTATGGCTCATCTGAAGTTATGCACCACATGAAGCTCTTGTGTGCAGTAGTATGTCTTGGCTCTGGATACCAATATCAGCCCAAGTGTACTCAAGAATCACTCAGTACTTTATTTCTTTAGCAGTAAATATCTTTCAAAGGTCAGTCAGTGCAAGGCAAATCAGATGTAGCGGAAAGAAAGTCGTGTAAGACTTTCTGTCCTCTTAGGATTTTATTCTTCATTTATTTTGAGTTAACCAAAGAATATCATTTGTTATCACATCTTATGATTTCTATTTTTCTTCCTTCTGCTTTGGACTCACATAGATGGGAATACATGCACTCACCCTCAGAGAATTCCAAAGAAGCTGAAATTCTGGAAGTTCTGCGCCATCCGAGGGACTGGGTGCATTGACGAGTGCAGGCCGAGTGGCTGTGTGGGTGTGGAGGACACAGGCGTGTGCCCTGTTCCTCAGGCAGGCACTGTTGCCACTGTGTGGCTGTTCATTCCCTGTGCCTTAATGCTCTGGTCTTGTCCTCTGGTCCCCTTTATCTTCTGGTAAGATGTTTTCTATGCTTTCAATGATGTGTCATGGAATGGCAGATTTTTAAAGTCAATTAATGTAGAACTCATGCATTTAGAATCATTTCATGGAAGTAGTTTACAGAATGTGACATTGAGTTTATAAGTTATCAACGTAAGGGAATATAAAGGCAATAATATGTACTGAGAAACTCATCTCAGTTTTGTTTTGTTTTTACAAAATTTTAGTTTGGGCCACACAAATCTGTTCTCTGTTTTAGGATGTTTTAGTTTTATTAATGCAGCGAAGTTGAGTTGACTTCTTGGCAATTTTAGAAAGCAATTTGAGGGTAAAATTTTTACTTTTTCATTATTAATGTATCTGATATAATAATTTTTATAATGATAGGTATTTTAGAACCAGTTTGTTTTTTTTGTTTTTTGTTTTTTGGTCTTTTTTTGTGACAGGGTCTCACTGTGTAGATCAGGCTGGCCTTGAGCTCATTTTGTAGCCCAGGCTGATCTCAAATTCCCAAGGATCCTCCTGCCTCAGCCTTCTGAGTGCTAGGATTACAGGTGTGCAACACCATACCCAATAGCCAGTTGAAATTTTCTTATCTCTGCATATATTACGACTTAGTGATTACTTATGCATTTTAACTGTAAAGTGACACTACTGTCATTTAAAAAAGGAACATCTTACATTTCTTTGTTTGTTTGTTTGTTTGTTTGTTTTTTGCGGGACTGGGGTTTGAACTCACGACCTTGCACTTGCCCAGCAGGCACTTGTGCCATGGAGCTAGCTTACATTTCTTATGTGACATTAACAAAAGGTAATTTATAAATAAATAAAGAAATTGTCATCTGAGACTGGGGATATAGTTGAGTGGCACAGTGCCTACCTGACAAACATAAGGTCCTAAGTTAAATTCCCAGTACCCCAAAAATGCCTTCAAAAAAGGAACATCTAAATTGTAATTTTGATTTTTGTGAAATAATTTGCTAATGTTGGAATTCTCAGTAACTTTGAAAATGAAAGCTTATATGAAAGCTTATGTCACTGGGTTCTATTACAGTAGAATTTTTTATTGCAAACATTTCTACAGGAAAGTTTTGACTAAGAACAATCCCAGGATGAGAATTTAGGAAATGTTATTCATTGGGAAAATAAA
>PVKN010035478.1:0-11623 GCA_004027915.1 Capromys pilorides | reverse complement strand
CTGATTACAATGAATTTAAAAAAACAGTGGAGCAGGCACTAAAACACAACTAACCCACAGAAACTACATGGCTTTTAGTCCACTCAAGAGGCAGACTTTATACAAATAATTACACAAACACGCAATCATCTGTATTATTTCATAGTTTCAAAACACATTTTTTTGCATTTTATTGTATTTTCCTGATGTATGTTAGCATTATAGCTAGGTTAGATAGAAATTAACATATAGTCAAGGAGGGACTTGGCCCTCAAGGAAATCAGCACGGAAAAAGAAAGACATAAAAATCGCGGCTGGTAGTTGGAACAAATAGTTTGAAGATGACAGTATGCAACATAACAACCACTGTTGAATTCCTATAAGTTTGTTCAGTGAAATTCTGAATTGTTTCTAATGTTAGTTTTTACTAGATTTTGTATTTACTAAAAAAAAAAAAAATGAAAATGAAAATTGTAGCTGAAGAAGTATTATAGCTGAGGAAAGCCAGGCCTCAAGGTAAAGATGCAGTGGCCAGACATAAAATCTCTCTGAGGGATAAATAGTAACTTGGAATTGTATGGTAGTTAGTTCAACTTGTTTCAGAAAGTCCAAGTAGGCGTTAGCTACCCAGGTGTGTGTCCACAACATCTGGACCTATCTCTTCCCAAATATGCTTTTGTTCTTCCCATATATCCTTGCTATAGGATTTGTCTCCCTTTTGGATCAATATTAGCTAAGTAGCTACACGTGTAATCTTTTAAGCTGATAATAATCTGATCTACTTTGTACTCACATTGCAACTTTGAGGTATAAATTATCCCTTACAAAGCTCCCCAGTGGCAACCCAGTCAGAATGCCTCCTGACACAAGATGAATTAGACAATGGTCCTAGAAATCCTGGAGCTACTCTTCTTCTCTTGATTTCCAATAAAATGCTTCTGACTTCTTCCTTTCAGTTGTGACTTTACTCTTTGCAATGGGGCCTTGAATTTGGCACATTTGATGTCTAACTGGGAGAATTATTTTTCCTTTATCACTTCAGAGATTCCATTGAAATAATTGAAAAGAGGGAAGAGATACTTTTTGTTTTATGGTACTCCTAAATATTTTGACTGAGTTCTGGATTAAGTCTCATTTGGCTAATCAAAAGTTATCATACTCTTTGCTGGATACTTATGGTTTTTGTTGGCTGCCTGCATCATCTTAAAAATTGAGAGCATGGAAGACTGTGATGTCTTTGTACTCATATTTCTTCGATAAGACTTTTTTATTTTGGCAGGTAAGACATTGTATACCCTTCTTGAGTTGTTCAACAATTAAGAAATGGTTTGATCTCAAATTACTGTCAGCTTTCTGAAATATTTTGAACTTCTAACTTGTTTGTAGCTTGAGCTGTCAGGTATGCGTAAGAGCTCAGTGTGAGGTTATGGGATAGATTTTGGAGGTTCACATCAGTGTTTTGAGTTTTATTCCTTCCCAAATAAACCCCTACAAAATGAGTGTTAATCTGAAAGACCATGCAAGTAGACATTTTTAAATAGCTTATGTAACTCCCCCTTTGGCTAAGGAGACCTGGAATTCAAACTCATTCAAGAAGGCATATGTAGAGTTTTTGGCCACCCTGGTATATGGGCAGGGGTTTCTCATATGACCAACAAGTGAGACCTTCATCCTGAAATACAAAGATAAGGAACCAAGCTCTGGGTGACCCCAGAAGAAGCTACCTACAAGAGTATGCAAATTAATGAACCTAAAACAAAGTAACTTTAAAGGAACATCTCTAATCTGTTCTTTTATATATTCTGAGTCTAAGTTTGAAAGTGAGGTTTATAAAGACTATAAGTTTAATACATACAAAACAGAGTAGTTAATATATAAGAGTATATAATGTATATTGTTGTCTACATAATATGAAATTAAACCTACTGTTCCCACTGCAATACAGATCTGACTGATCTCAGGCCACCCAATGTTAACAAGGACTCAGGATACGAGAGGACATTTTAACAGGACTCTGCAACTCTAGTGAGTTGCCCAACCTCCTGAGCAAGGAGATTACCAGTCCTCCCGATCCCAGAAGTCGTCCAATGTACCATGGGCTAAAGAGGAGGAGGAAAAATAGCTCCCATACTGGTACAGTTCACAATAATGGCACAGGGCAAAGCATGAGAGATTACCAAGAGTGCTTGATAGTTTAAGTGCAAAGAGGTCCCAGAGTGGCTGCCCCAGCTGAGATCCCTCAGTACAAGAGAGTATGAAATAAAATAATTCTCTTCTGAGTATTTAATGGCTTTTTATTGCTAGAGCCAGGAAACAAATACAATGGACTAAAGACAGACCTATTTAGAAATCTGCGCAGAGGAGCTGGGAAGGACAAGGAAAGGACAGAGTGATCTGCTTCATGACTGACCTTAGGACCAATCTAAGTAATATATCAGTATTGTGAGGTCAAGGGCCAGACCATGTATGCCTTAAGGTAATATATTTTGATTTTGCATGGCCCTGTGGCCCTGTAGACTATCTTTTAATCTTTAACCCTGCATATCTGACTTCAAGAAAGAGCAAATAGGGAGTTATTCCAATGGGTATAACTATCTAAATGTGAAGGTTGGGATCAGAATACTATGTCCTAGGGTGGAGTCAGGTGACAATACCACTGAGAAGATATAAAGTATTACTGTGAGCCTGTGAGCCTCCATTTGAAGTTTATGTGGTTGGGACTGATGTCATCCATGGAGAAGAGAAATTTATCCATCCAGATCTGTATGAATAGCACCATGGAGAAGGCCTGGACCTCCTCCCAAAATTCAGAATGAATGAATGGATTTGTGGTGAAGCACTTGAAATGCATATCAGCCTCACAGCTCAGCCTACTATATTTCCAAAGAGCTTGATGTATGCCAAGCCAACAGCAGCTGTTTTAAGGGTATCCATAAAATTTCTTGATCAACATTTGTCTGAAATAAAATAGTTATTCATTGCTTGGGCAGTTTAGCTGGGGTGTGTGTGGTGGGGGGGGGGGGTGACTCCTGTACCTGCTGCAGCTACCTAGGAACCTCTCTTCCTGGGGTTTGTCCTTTGCCTTTGCCTTTCTAATTCCTCAAGTCTAGTATGCTGTCTAATTGCTTGAGTCTAAATACAGAGATCAAAGCTTTGTTACTAATTTTTAATAAAGTTTAGGGAGGCCTTCATCTTATCTTTTTGTTCCTTGTCCCTATACAAGGATTTAAGACAATGTCTTCAGTGTTTGTCTGTAAGTCAACTTAAGTAGAACATATAAAGATAATATATACTTAAATGTTAACACAAAAAAACACGTGTTAATCACAATCATATGCAAACTTTATATTATCAAACTTTAAGGCCTTTATTCCTATTAGGTAATGTTTAGAGATAAAGTTTTTATGTATTTCTTTGGGAATTTTTGAGGTGATAGGTTAAAGCAATAGTCTCCCCATGTGGTTCAGGATGAGCTTGAATGTATGGTAACACTCCTGCCTCATTTCCCAAGTGTGGGGATGGCAGGCATGCATACCATGTGACTGTCTGCTAATGTTTTTTTTCAGAACTGGGAATTGAATTCAGGCCCTTGCACTTGCCAAGTAAGTGCTTATTCTACTGAGCTATCTCCCTAGCCCCTTATCCACTAATGTTTTAAATGAGTTTGTTTACCCTGAAATCCTTTTTAAATGATCATTTAAAGGAAATCTCAAAAAGAAGAAAAAAGAAAAGGAAAATATGAAATATATATATATATATATATATATATATATATATATTTCTTTAACAATGAAGTTTCAGATGTTTTAACGTTATTAATGCATATGAAACAGACAGATGAGCAAACATATAAACATGTAAAGCAATTATTTTTATCATAATTCACTCTTAAATGTACTGGTTAAATTAAGCCGCAATAACCCTTTAATAGATTTTAGGGTTGTCCCTGTAAATAGACTCATCAGAGCTTTTCATGTAACTCCTCACATAACAGAGAACTCTTGTAATAAGAGTGAGATGAGAAACACCTTTTTATACAAGAAAAGGCATAGGCTGATGGCTTATCTTACTGGAATAACCTTCTTCTCTTTACAACTGTTTCCTAAGCATCTCTAGGAATTCTTTCTGTCCATTACCTTGTCACTGCTATAAAAACCGATCAGCTTCTGCCCTAGCGCAGCCATCTAGAAAAGAGGTGGAGGTGAAAGAAGTTAAATTCTAATTCCATCTAAGGGCTGAAAGGCTGGTAAGTTTGAACTTAAACTTTTACATTGATTCTTTGAGAGTTTAGAGCTTAAATCTAGACCAATTTTTAAGAATATGACTCAGAGATAAGTGAAAGTCAGCCTCACTCTGGAAGTGTTGCAAGGAAGGGAAATTTTATCATTTTGTAAACTTGATTCTGGAATCCAGCAGCCACAAAGAAATGAATTTCCTAGGCACATGAGAACCAAATCCTAACTATACCAAGGGCAGAAAGTCAACAGAGACCAAAAGTTTTTCCAGGGTGGGCCTCTAGTCCTTCTAAAACATCTCTCCAAAGGGAAAAAAAAGCTAAAAGTGACTCAAACTGCATTGCCAGCAGAAAACCAGAAAAAGAAATTGAAGTACTGCATTTTAATTTTCTAGGAGGCAGAGAAAGAAAATCAAAGGATAGATAGGAGACTCTCCTTCAAGCTTTATACTTTTGGGCTCATATGTGTGTGTGTGCTCAACCTTTGTAAAAAATATTTCTGCTGGATGCTTATTTTTCCTAATAAATTTGTCCCTGTTTATTACAATATACTTGCTCAACTGTTTTTCTTTTTAGTGTTCTCTGTTTACTTACTTACTTTGTTCCCTTTTCTAAATAAGGAAAGTCTGGGCCGGCGAGGTGGCTCAGTGGTTTAAAGCGCCTACTAAGTCAAGCTTAGACAGCTGCAGGCATCATTGTGCAATCCCTGGCACCACATGCTGCACCAGGGCAGGCTCAACCAGCCATAAGAAAGAGAGAGAGAGAGAGAGAGAGAGAGAGAGAGAGAGAGAGAGAGAGAGAGAGAGTCCAACTGCATAAGGTTTTGCAATTATCTAATTTTGAAGTGACATACCACCCCCACCTCTCCTGGTCCCCTAGATGGCTGCAGGTAAAAGATTTCAGAGGCAGCTGAGGGAAGAGCTGGGAGATTTGTTAGGGGAACCTTTTTTTATTTGAATGGATTGAATATTGAACTGGCAAAACTCAGGTAGCAAGGTGTGCAGTTAATGATCTAATGACTGCCTCAATTTCCAGCCAGCATGTTCTAGTCCTCCACCTTCAGGGTGTCCCCCATGTAAGGACATGGAGAAAGCCACAGGCATTGGAATCATCTAAGTACAATAATTTAGTAAGTAAGTTGAGGTTCAGAAACATTACATCCAAATATTTTAAGAGAAAATGTAAATGTTGCTTAAATTATCTTTCTTATTTGGATAAAGTTTGATCCATAGGATCGGAATTAAACTAAAAAAGGGTAAAGGAAAGCAAATCAGCGCCCTCCACTCACTGAGCCACTGGACAGCTAACGTCCTCTGCACCGTGAAGCTCGCCTATGACTCCACTGAGATGTACCAGGCTCTCCTGCGACTGCCTATGCCTCCCTACCAGGGTGAGCAGCCAGTCGCATCCTTGTTCTTTTTCTAGGTTTTGGAGGGCTGATCCCCTACACTGGGTTGTAGCTTCCAAGTTTTGGACCTCACAGTTTCTTGCCTCACTTGGTGAGCATAAAACAGTTCCCACATGGGGCACCACTTCTGCAATTCTCAAGCACAGCACAGGGCAAGGGGTGAAAGGTTGCTCAGCCCCTGTGCTCAGTGTAATCTCTAGAAAGCCCAGAGGGGCTGCCTTAGCCAAGACATCTCAGGGGGAAGGAGTCTCAAGAAAAGGCAACTCCAACTGAAGCTTCAGTGACTTTTTATTGATAGAACCAGGAAGCAAGGATAAAGACAGAAGAAGGGTATCTGTGCAGGAACTCGTGTGGAGGACAGGGAAAGGGTAGGGAGAGGACAAGTGCTCTGCTACATGACTGACCTTAGGGCCAATCTAAGCAATAAATAGGAATATGGGAGAACAAGGAACACAGCATGTATTCCTTAAGGCTGTACATTTGGATTCATCATAACTGGTAACACTACAGACAGTCTTTTAAGCTTTATGCTTTCCTGGAGATTTGGGGCCTGTGGTCCCCCAAATCCCTCACTTGTGCATATCTATCTCCTATATACTTCTGACCAGTCCCCCTACACCATGATTCTATTGGCATCCACGTGGCCAAGCACAATGATAACCCATCTGGCCACTGACACTGACAAAGGACCTCAGAGGCTCTGTACATGGTTTCCAAAGTACCTCCTGAAGAACCTTAGCTGACCTTCATATAAAGAAAAGCTTAATTTTGATTAACATAGGTCTCACTTTAAATTCATCTTCAAGACCCAGAAGAAAAGTATAAGCAAAGATATACTTTTAAAAAGTAATATGATAGTAAGGAAGACTAAAGAATTGAGGGCTCCAGACCCTACACTGACTCTTGCTGGCAGTCTCAAGTAATGGTTGGCAAATATTATGGCTCACGGAGGCTAGATACCTTTTGAAAACTGCTAGAGCTCATCACGAGTTCTTCAGTTAGCTCAGTTGCCAGTTCGCTCAGTTGTTTAAAGTGCATGCTTGGGAAAACTCAGTCAGGCATGGGGGACCATGATTTGATCCCAGTCTCAGCATACCACACCAGGCCTGCAGTTAAGGCAGTCTGAGCCAACTCTCCCCCCAAAAAATCCTTGTGAGTCTTTCAATCTCTTAGTTAAGGTTTCCCTTCAGAACTGAAGTGCTTATACACTAATGAAGGAAATCTATTGTCTTTAGACAAATTATTTTTACCAAATTGAGCAGACAGGTCTAGAGCACAGCTGGTTGCAAGGCTAGTGCCACTCTCTCAAACAGTGTCCGTAGGCTGGGGAGATAGCTTGGCAATCTAAGCACCTGCCTAGCAAGCCTAAGGACCCAGTCCAAACCCTGGCACCACATGCCGCGTTGGCCCTACCCCCGAGCACACTGAGCCAGCCACCAAGACCGGCTGTGACGCTGCACACCTGTTATCACCACACTGAGGAGGCTGAGACAGGAGGATCACTACAAGTGTGAGCTGTGTAGTGAGATCCTGTACAAATACATAAATATTTTTTTAAAAAAACAGTTTCAAGCCTCAGCTCCATTCTGCAATCTTTCTTTCCAGTCTAGTGTGCATGCGTTAGCCATGCACATTTCAATCACTTGGGAAAGTTTCTTTACTCTCTCCTACAGGCCAACTCCAAGTGCTGATGCAGATAAAATCAAGAAATGTGCCACAGTGATTTTATTGGCATCCACTAGATCCACCTTCTAAAAGGAATTCACAACTGCTAAACCACAGCATCACATCTACTCAAAGGCCTTTCCCTTAGCTTTCTGGAGAAGGCCCCTGACTGCAGCCTCTCCTACATCAACCTTTCTCAACTTGAAGCAACCAGACTGGAAGTCCACCCATTCTCCCCTAAGTGCAGGTAGGGACTCCTCTTCAGAGAAAGAAGTACTGTAGACAACTAAGTTAGATTGAAATTGATAACAGTAAGAGAGGGACTGGTCACTTCTGGAAGTCAGCCAAAAAAACTAAAGACATTAGCATTACACCTGGAGGTGCATCTGAAGGTCAGGCCTCAGGATGAAGACACAGTGACTAGTCCTGAAAGCCTCCATGAAAATAAAGAGTAATTTGGAATTATGCTGTAATAAGAATCACCTGGTTCAGTAAGTCCAGATAAGTGTCAGACCCCCAGTGGATAGCCAGAGAATCTGGAACCATACCTTTCCCGGGATGCTTTTGCTATTTCCGTGTACTCTTGCTACACAACTCATTTCCTGGTGGGATCAACATTCGCTCAGTGGCTGTTATGATTTGTGTGTAGTTGTCCTCACAAAGCCTCATGCAGTTATGGGGTGGATTTCTAGAGTTTGTGATTAACTCATGATCCACTGGGATTATGAGTGTGAGTTTTGCTTGGATTATGAGTGCCACCCTGGGGCAGATAGCCTGAGTGCAACATAAGGGAGACTCAAAAACTTGCTCTCTATGGCCATTGTTGCTGCTACTTCCATTTGCTCTTGCTCTTGCTCTTGCTCTTGCTCTTCCTCTCTGCCATGTGCCACTCTGCCTTGGAGCCAGCTGAGTATGGACTGTAATTTCCATAAATTGTGAGCTGAATAAACCTTTCCTTCTTTCATTTTGAGTGTTGAGTATTTGTTCTAGCAATGAGAGAAGAGTAACTGAGACAAAGTGGCTATATTGTAATTATACAGGCTGATTGTAGCTTGATCCATAGTGTACCAACACTGTGACTTTGCTGTATAAATTATCCTGACTGAAAATCTCAATGGCCACTCATTCATGATCCTTCCTCAAAACGGAGATGCTAGTCTCTCTTTATTTCCAATCAAACTCTCTTAACTTCTTCTGGTTCATCACTTTATTCTTCAATGTTGTGGTCCTACAAATTGAGCATATTTGAAATCTAACAGGTAAGAAATTTTGTTTTTCCTATCATGATCTTACAAACATTGGTATTATGCATCACTGAAAGTGTGTAGGGCTGAGGAAATAGCTTAGCGGCATAAGTATCTGCTTGGTAAGCATAAGGTCCAGAGTTTGATCCCCAGTACCAAAAAAATAAAATAAAAAGCTAGAAAGAAAGAAAGAAAGAAAGAAAGAAAGAAAGAAAGAAGAAGGAAAGAAGGAAGGAAGGAAGAAAAAAAGCAAGCAAGAAAGAAAGCATACAGTTGGCATCATATGTGTTGGGGGCCAAGGGATATGAAATAATATTTTACTACGTTGGGGACCAGCCTATATGATGAGGTTCCATGGTCTACCCTGTCTTGGGAACAGAGAAGTATGTAGAAGTCCCATCTTTTTTGGCTATGCAAAGAAAGCTAGTAACTGTAGCATGCCTAAAACAAGAAAACATCTGCTGAGGACAATCCAAAGAATGCAGGTACATTGCTGTGCAGAAGGATGTGTTCTATCTTAACTTTTCCCCATTTATGGCAGGTGCTGTTCCATGAAAAGTACATTATCCCTCCCCCTCTGCTCCCTACTTACTAGTACAAGTGGGTCAACTGCAGAGATTATTGTGCCTGCCACTAGGGGCGGATTTCTCCTGGCCTTCTTTTACCTTGACTATTGTCTCTTTTCTTTCTTTAGTTTCTGTTGTGCCCCTTGCAGGTATCACGGGATCTAATCAGCCACCAGTAATATAGTTGTCATTGTCAGAATGTGGCTTCCCACTCTTGACACACAACATGCTATGCTGGAAGTACACCTCTGGATTTTAGTGTCACTCTAATGTGTCAGATAGATTGTAATACAGTAATACCTTGACTCATGTTGGCAAAAAATGTGGTTTGTCAACAGAAACGTTTGGCAAAGTTCTCTTTTGTTTGTAATCTCTATTCTGGTGTTGTAGGCATCTGGGTTAGATAGAAATATTATAGAAAGTCAGCCCTCAAAGAAGCCATTATGGAAGATGAGATACCTTGCAACTGTGGCAGAGACATGCACCTTAACTGTGCACCAAATGTCAACAAAAGACAAAATGGAAGGCGTCACACACCTCCCTGGGGATGGGCATTAGGGATTGGTATTCTAAATAGCTAATAATCACCTTGAAAAAGCCAATAAGAGACACTAACTCAATCTCCTACAGGAAAAGCCCCTGTTCTGTGTTCATGCCCTTGATCTCAAGTTAATCAGCTATACCTGAGCAATTATACTTGTAATCTTATTAGTTGACCACAGTTTTGTCCCATCACATTCTCATCTTGAAATTTCCCATGTTTCCCATCTCAGACCCACCTTACCTTGTGAATTTGCTCTATAAAAATCCCAAGAAAAGCTAAGATCCTTTGCAGTTCACTCAGGGCCCCTGCTTCCCCTCTTTAGAATGGCTTACCCTCCCTCAATAAGTATATCCTGCTGTTAACCTTGATTGTTCTTAAAATTCACTCTTTGATTTTAGAGAACATGGACTTGTCACAGACATCTCTCATATTGGGACTAACAAATTAATAAAATTTTCTTCTGCTTATGATCCAATGCCAAATACAGCTGCAGCGACATGAACATAAACTTGTCCATCTTTCCCAGAATCATGGAATGAATTAAGTTCATGTGTAATTTGGCTTGAAGTTGTGTACTTTTTTTTACAAAAAGAAAATAGATAAATTAAACATTGCAGTATAGTATGAGTGAAGAGGTAGTCAATAGCCAGGTCTTGCTAATAGCCTGCAGGCTACACTGCTAACCTTTAATCAGAAGTGTAAAGATGAGTGTCATGACTGAGTCTGTGAGAAACTACATAACAAAGAGAACCAGTTGCAAGTTCATTAATAATGTATAGTGATGGAACAGAACAAAGCTTGAGTGAATTATGCAGATTTAGGTTATATTTGTAGGTAAAATTTATAGAATGAAATGATAAATGAAACTTGGAGGGAAAGAAGGATAGAGGAATGAAGGATATCTTCAAATTTATGGACTGAGGTCAGATAAATAACCAGGTAGATATCATTTCCTGAGACAAAGTTAAGATGAGTAATATTTCTCAAGCTGACATCATATTTAGACCGTCTTATCCCAAGCTACTCAGCTGTCCTTGAAGTCTGTATTCACAACTATTATTAATACCTGCTTGTAGGCATGTCTAGGAACTTTTTAGCTAACAAGTCATGCATACTCCTTAAGCCAGTTTGCCACATCCTAATCTTCTACCTCAATGGGAGCCAGAAAACCTGCTAAAAAAGAATGGATTACAATCTTGTCTGAGCTCCAGGAAACTCTCAGACACATCACAGTGATAAGATCTGCTTTGTGGTGAAATATGAAGTCACTAGGCTATAGGAATTTTATTAGAAAGAGTGATTACAAAAATGAGAAAGACCTGTTGGCATAGAACGTCCAGAAACTATTGCAAGAGCAAGAGGGCTCTGACTGTGAGACTTGCAAGGTCCTCACAAGGTTGAGAGAAAAGGGCCTTTTTTGATAAGATTGAACAAAATAAGTTAAAATGGATGATACTGTAGGCTGGAAAGAAGATAGCAAGTCAGAAAATATTTTACCCCTAGACCAGACTACTGCTTTTAGGAAAGGTGGTTCAGGCTCATGTTATTTTAATTTTAAGTGCCTAGGGAAAGGACAGAATTCTATCAATAGTTTGATTAACACAAATTTTGTTCCTATTGGCCTGTAGAGATAAGTAGTTCTGCTAACCATCCATGAAAACAAAAAAGGGGGAAAAATAGAAGTAATTTAGAAGGTCCTACTGGACTTCTAATTGGTTTAAAACCAAAACAAAAATAAAAAAAGACACCGTAAGTTAGGAAGATTTCTCAACTTTCAGTCTTTCTGGATCATAGAGACCAGGTTAAATTCAATAGTGTGATTTCTGACATGTTTGAAGAATATTGTTTTTGTAAGATTATTTGTGTAATAATAAATAAGTTAGGTAAGTACTTTGCCCTTTTAATTCTTCCTAATAGGCATATATAAAATTCTTAAAGTTAGAACGCAAAAAGACCCCTTTAAAGTTATCTTTGAGTTTCAGG
>PVKN010035477.1:0-11626 GCA_004027915.1 Capromys pilorides | reverse complement strand
CAATGAGACGGGGTCTTTCTTCTCTCTAGGGTCCCAGCCCATGTCCATCTCTAGCAGTAGAGGGGCAGCCTGAGTATTAACTAGCTGACTCTGGGTCAAAGTGTAGGTACAGCAATTTCAGGGATCAAAAGACACATATATACCAACTGATTGTCAGCAGTGGATTCAAAATAGGCAGTTTGATAAAACCACTTCCAGAAAAAAGCAGTGGCTCTCATCCCTGCAGAACTACTAAGTTCATCCTGGGCATAATACCTTTTAGTACTAATTAAGAAGGTGCAGGCCACGGGAAAAACTCGGGGGATGACAAAGCCAACATGTCCACACAACCACAATGGAACGTTAGGTGGGAGCCCATTCCTATGGGCCGAATACCAGGCTGAGTAAAGGTGTTTATGAAACACACTTTTCCACGTGCCAGTGTTGGAAACTGGCATGGCCTAATCCAGGTGAATGGCCTCACAGCAGAAGTTTCAGAAATGTTTGCATAACGCACCTACCCATGCATGAAAACCACTTGGAAAGGTGCCATGTATCTTGTGGTGGGAAGTCAAGGTGAGTTTGAGGCACATTGAACATCTGTCTGGAAGGCACTGAGCCCCATAAAGACAGGGCTGGACTCACCTGGATGTCAAACTGCCATGTCCAGGGGCAGTGGAGCAGCGGGGTCGGTGCCCTTGTCTCCCATGTTTTCTGCGATCACCTTTAGCACGTTCCCACCTCAGAGGCACCCCACATACCCAAGAGCTCACACATCTGATGGAAGGTGACTGGAACAGTACTCACCCCACTGCAGAGGTGCCAGCTGCAACTGCTCCAGGACAAGCTGGTTCAGGAGCCCCTCCACACTTGCCTCACCGCTGCGCTTCAGAGAGGGCTGAGCCTCAGTCAAGGAAAATCTGGTCCTGCTGAGCCTCCTCCAGGATGGGAGAAGTTCTTCCAGATTTTGCACCTAGATGCCCACATGAGAACTTCTCACAGCAGCTATGTCTCCTCCACTCAAGCAGCCTACCCAAGTACTGAGCCATTCCCATGACACTGCAGGAATCAAGGCACGGATGCACATCAAGCCCTCATTTCACTCACGTCTAGTTAAAGGAAGTGATTGTTATGTAGGAAAGAGAAATCCACTGGGATAATTGTAATCCAACAATTATTATTGCTGGGGGAAATAAAGAAAATGGGAGGTTATTATTCCTGAGTAAAACATGCCAACTGTGGCTGACTATTCAATACGGCCCAAGTGGTTCTTAATGTGCACTGCTGGCCTCACGCTGGTTCCATGTTTGTTGTACTATCCATCTCGATGCAATTACATCTATTACTACAAATGGGCTTACTTAAACAAGCTCACAATTGAGCAAGTTCAAGTCTTGCAGTAGGTAGCAGTAGATGGAGAAACAGGGCTTTTAAGCACAGACAGGAGAAGTCTCTCAGGTTCAAATTTTAAAACAGCCTTTGGTTCTCAGTTCTTCTTATGTAAACTAAAGCCACTGAACAGAAGTTGCAATCAAACAAAAAAATTCACTTTCTGACATTACCTAGTGATTGGAAAGTAGAGGAAAAATCCAATTTACCCAGGCAAGGCATGCCCCCAGTGGCCAGAAGGAGCAAACGAGCACTGCTCTAGCTCTACAGTCATCTACGACAAAGCCACTTGTGCATTAAAAAAAAAAAAAAAAAATCAAAATCCCTCTTCCTCAGCTTAGGACCCAATTCTCAGCAGGCTGACATTGAGGCAGGCAAGCTGTAACTCAGACTAATCAGTGGCACTATGAGCCTATGTATGTGGCAAGAGCCAAATAAGCTCAGCTGCACTGGTCTGGTTTAGATGGGAAACTATGGTCTCATGCTCCCCACGACCTGCGGACCCAGAATTCATGCTCCAGGTAGTTACCAATTCCCAGAGAAGGAAATGCTGGGCTTTTACGGGTCTTCTAGTCTTAAACTAAAAGTCACTCAAGTTGGGGCTCTGAGCACAAGGGCACTGATGAAGGACGTTTCTGAAAGTTGGTGGATGTCATGGCAAGTGCTGTGCCTGTTCCCTTACAGCAGCTGGGTAGTGATGGTAGTTTGTCCACTACACATAACAGAACAGCATCCACTCTAAGTTCCTTTTAGCTCCAGCGTCCAAGCTGCTCATATAACACAGCACCTCCAGGGAGCAAATGGCTCCCTCTAGAAAGCAAGGCTTCAATCTGGCAAGAACTCAGGCTGCAAAGCATCCGTGTAGGCAAAGCTGTGGAAACACAGGTATGTTCACATGCTGCTGTCCTATTTCACAGCTGGAAGCAAGAGAAAGATCTCTTGGAGTGAAATTTTCTAAGATATATAGTGAAGAAGCAAGATGCAGACCAGCATATGCTGTTGCTGTAAAAATCATTAGGGCAAAACATAAGACTGCACTGACATAATTTCAGAAAGAAATTCTAAATGATTATACAAGAAATGAATAACAGTGGGCGCTGGGAGGCGAGGCAGAGGCAGAGAAGATGGGCACATCTATTTCTTTAAAAAGTCTGAATTATGTGCACTTATTTAAAACAATAGCTAAGTTATTTCAGGACAAGTCAACACTAAAGGTCCCTTGACAACATTCAGAACAAACACTATGCGGCTGCGGCTGAGCTGGAGGGAGGTGGGACCCATGCCAGGCCAAAGGGAGAAGACCCAGAGGGTACAAATCACCCTTATATTTGGGTTTAAAATGCAAATTTAAATGTGTCTTTTCTTCTGTTTTTCTCCCAGTCTACAGGGTATATTTTTGCTTGTATGAAATTAAGAACTGAGCATGTGGCATGGGACTCTTTCGTTAAAATTCTTGCCAGGCTCTCAAGGCAGATGGCGGTGGTGCCAGGGCACAAAGCAGAGCCCATTGGCCAGCTGGGATAAAGAGCTCAGAGATGATAAGCTGAGGATCAAGGTTCTGTGTGGGTAATTACAAAGGTGCCAAATGAGGCAAGGCTTTGAAAAATATTCCAAAAATATACTTCTATATTAATTTGCTTTCAGAGGTGAGCTATAAAATGATACTGCTGAGCTAATAAAGCTAATTGTGTGACGCATGGCCTCTTCCCTTACAGTCCTATAAGCCACAAAAATAGTCTCACATTTGGTTGCCCAATCAGATGTCATTACAGCCCTCGATAAAATGCTACAGTGACATCTGGCTGACCAATCAGATGCCATCACAGCTATCAATAAAATGCTGCAACGCAATGGTGCATCTCCTAGTGAAGTACACAGACCCTGGCACTTGGGGGAAGGGATCAATAAATAATGACAATGACCACAGTAAGTCCAGCACTGTTGCTACTGTACAGACTACTTTCTATAGTGAATATCTAACCTGTGTCTTCTCCATTGGACACTCATTGTTTTCAACTTTAGACTTCAAAACATGCTTGGTATGAAATAGGTACTGTTACTTCCAATCATTTTCTTAAAAAACAACCTTAGGCGGGAATCTGAAAGCTGCCAGTGCCAGGAAAGGAACCATGGATGTGACCTTGACCCTTGCTCTAGACCCCTACTTCATTTATCCCATTAATTCTTCACCCTGAGGCTGGAACCCAGGAGCCGTGCCCCCCCGCCCCCCTGATAGTAAGGACCCTCTGCTCACAGGGCTGGGTCATGCCAAGGCCATAGGGCTGCCAACAGCCTGAACAGCACCGCACAGAGCAAAGCCCTGCTAAGAGCTCTCCGTGGTGCTGAATGGATGCCTCCCTGCAAAGTCCTTTCTAGTCCACAGGAGTGCAGTGATCACATTTCCACATTACCCACAGGTTCTTGTCTCTGAGGTTCTGCCCATGAAAATTCAGTGACATAGGCAACAGGAGGACTATGAAATCAGTGCTGATTCTAGCACTGAAAAAGCCATCTAATCACATCTACTCTTTAAAGACTGATGATCCCTGGTGCTTGACTGAAAGAAATCTTAAGTCCCAGCTCACTTTAAGCTCAGTTCATTTTCTTGGCTATGGAGGCAGTTCCTAGAATCTTCTCTTGGAAGCACAAATTCTACTCATGGGAGGAACCAGCTTAAGTCAAGTGAATGAATGATTTTTTCCAGGAATGATGCAGAAAGAATTATATAGGTAGCCTTTAGTTGCCAACTACATAGGGCCACTATTTATCAGCACATCACTACTCACGCAAGTCAGAGCACTTGAACATGTACTTACTCCACTTGGTATTGAGGGAAGTGACACTTCCTTAGAGCAGTGAACTATGAGCATATGCTGTCCTTAATGGTCCTAAAAATGCTTCATTCCCCCAGAAGTTGAGGATAGCAACTTCAGTAGCAAAGGGAGAAAAGAAGGCTTACAGAAGTTGTGCTTGGCCAAATACATAGGTAATAGATGTGACATATATCCTGCTCTTTCTGATATGTCAGTCCCTCCCTTGACCTTAACAGTGGCTAGAAGAAAGAGGGATGCACACTTAAGACAGGAACACAACAAAAAGTGCATATACACTGAAGTATCTTATATAATTTCTGTGTTTGGAGATGCTTTGTTCTATATTCTTTCTCAGTGCACTGTGTGGCTCAGAGAGTGCTGCTGACCAGGCTTTCCCCCCAACCTTTTAAAGCAAGAGTGAGTTTCGTGAGTCAAGAAACCTAAAACCCAGTGGGAATCCTGTCCCCAGCAGCACACCTCTAACACAACCCCATACTTTTCAATGGCCATCCTAGGAGTTGAGGAGGCTAGGAAGTCAGGCAAGACAGGTCATGATGCCCTGTGCATTTAGAGCCTGTATGCAAAGGCAGGCATCACAATCCTATCAGAAGTGCATATGGCCTGGACACACCAAGCCAAAGTAGGAGCAAGAGAGAGGACGGCTGAATTTCCTTCTAGACCAGAGCTGCATCCTGCAACATAAGCCATTTTGTCACATTGTTCCACTGCCCAAAATCCTTCAGTGACTGCTCATTACTCTTAGAACAAAAACCTCAACTCCGTGGTATCTAGCAAAGCATGTCAGCTTCCTCATACTTTATTTGTACTTTCTTGTGTATGTGTGTGCCATGTCATTGAGGATCATTGCTGCCTCAGTAATCTTGCTCTTCCTTTCCCAATTTCTGCAGTACTCTTGCTTTCTTTCTGAGAAATATCCCTCCATTCTAGACCTCAAAACCTACTTTATCAGGTGTCCTCTTGGATCAAGCTCCCACAAGCCATCTTTTCCTTGCTCACTGGCTGCCAGCACCATGTTCTGTAGGGCTCTCATCTTGCACTGGCTACACAGCACTGAATTTGTTTGTGTACCCAACTCTGTATGCCTGATTCACACCAAACCACACCTGCCATACACTAGGGATGAAAAGGCCAAGTGAGACTTGCTACTTTTAAGAAGCCCAGGCCATTCATTACAATTCTTATTTACTATATTTAATAAACTGATCAATATTTGTGCACAGACTTTGCAGACATTTTCATGTGTGCCATCTCAGTTAATCTGGGGAACCATGAATATTTGCTTCCAAATCTGAAAAACACAACCAGGTGAAAAAAAAAAAAAAAAAGCCGAAGCTGAATAAAATACCTTTCCTCTCCTGTTGCCTGCTAGGCTATTCATGGTGAAATATTTGCTAATGCACAGAGCAGCTTTTCAGGTCCTTTCTATATTTATGCAGCTGAAGTTTACCACAACCTAATTTGATATTCTAGAAAAATAACTGCACAACCAACTCTGCCAGTGGGGCATGTGAAGCCCAGTGGGAAGCCCAGAGAAGAGATTCTCTTCTGCAAGAAGGTTCTGCACCTGTAGCGCCCAGGTGTGGCTATCCAAGAAGGAATAAGCACCACTCTCAGAATATCTGGGTTATCAGTCAGGGTCTCATCAACAAGTCAGAAACCCATCATGAAAGAAGTGGGTGGGTGCAGAGGTTTGCCGGCTGGTTCAGAGTGAAGTGTTGTAGGGTGGGTGCTCCCTGGCAGGCGTGTTTTCATTCAGGGCACCTCCCCACTGAAGATGGGTTGTGTCTCACATGCCAGTTTGGCTGTGAAGAAGTACAGGTGCAGGGACTTAGCCAAGCTCTACTTGAGCTCAAATAAATTAGCAAATTGTCACAAATAAAAATTACACTAATAAAAGACTGTTTTAAATAACTGACGGGCCTCTCTCCCGTGACTTTGCTTTCTAACCTGCACCATGAACTTTCAGAATGCTAATGGTGTTACTGCTCTCATCTCAGGAAGTGCACTGGCATTACAGCTGAGTGCCCCATGGCTCAGGACAAACCAGACAGAAAGCTCACACAGCAGGCTGCACAGCCCACAGGAGAGGTCTACAGTTGGGTCACTGCTACAAGCCTTGCTCATTTGAAAACTTTCTAGAGTCCATGATGGAAAGCCGGCGAAACAGACAGAGGTCTTAGGCCAAGAGGCAGGTGTCAATCAACAGTGAGTCCACGGTGTGCAGCTATTTCCATAGGCTTCCTCTAAACAGTGGAGATGGTGGGTGGCCACTGCAGAAGGAAAGGCCTAGATACTACTGAGTGGAGCTAAGGGCACAGCCATGAGTGCAGAGAACTGTGTTAGCTGCAGTTCTGTCACTTAGCAGCTAGGTGACCTGGAACAACCTCTTTGTAACTAAGTTTGCTTGCCCATGAGACATGGATTAAAATAAAAATTACTTCTGAAAGCTATTGTGAAAATGAAGTGAATAAATCTACGTGAACTGCTCAGTTTGTTACTTGGTATCTAGTGCCATATGGGTGGGAGCCACAACTCACACTCTATAATTTTATGATTGTAGTACATAAAATGCACATGCTTATGATAATAGCTACACCAAAAACACACGGAGTATGTATATGCTCAGCATACACAAACACGATTAACACCAATTCACACATACACACACACACACACACACACACACACACACACACCCCAAACAGAACCAATGCCATCCCCAAAGTATCCTTCCCTATCTTCTTACCTTCCGGGCTGGTGAAACCTACAATCAGCACTCCTTTTGTGTCAACTTTCATAGCGATCCTCAAGTATGCATGGCCATTGCATTCGGCCTTGCAGGGTGACAGCAATCAATTCTGTGTCCACCATACCTTACTCCCTTGCCGACTGAAGCCCAAGCAGCCTGGGACATTTGACAGCATTGCCAGCCAGGCACAACATTTTTCTCTGGCTGCAAAGCTCTCCTTCCATGAGAGATTAAAGGCCTTTGAACCAACTTATTACAAATAGCTCTCAAAGCCAGATTCCCTGAAGGCAAATACAAAATGTAACCTTGCATTTACTTAAGATGATCAAAAAATCAGCTGTATTGAGGACAGAAGCTGTTTGTATTAAAATTTATTTAGATAAAAATATTTCTCTAAGCATAACTATTAAAAAAACATAGAGTATGGTGTTTTTAAAATCTTATTTAAGTGACCTAACTTTTTCAAGGGATGAGAAGACAGAAATCCATTAACAAGTGTCTTGAAGGTGATTTGAGAAGCCAGTTAGAGAGGCCGGAGGAGGAAGTGCTAAGCCATCAGCCTGGGCAATTTCATCCCCACCTCAGCCTTAGAAAAACAAATAGGGAGGGGATGGCAACTTTTTCTTGGGAGGAAATTGAGAACAAAGTCCAGCTGTGACTGGGATGGGGGAGAGCTGTCCTGGCCGTGATCAACTAAGCCAGGGCATCATGTCTAAAATTTTTGAAGGCTACAAAACCCAACACAAAAACATCAGCAAATGCCTCAGACACTGGTGAGCTTTCTGGGTATATACAGGGTGCCCAGTGTTTGGGAGGCCATGCACAGACCCCTCCATACTGTCCAGCCTATGGCATGCACTGTCCTGGAAGAAAGCTCCAGAAGGCAAGACTACTCGCCCAGGACAACAGCGCACCATACATATACATCATGTGTATTTGCTGGGCCTCTGCATCCCCCCCCTACCAAAGACCATCTGTCCCTAGGATGGATCATAGATTCCTGGGTATCTGAGAGCTCTGCATGCCAATGGATGCTCAGGGTCTACTTTACTCATAAAGTGGCCAAACTAGTTAAATATCCTTCTCCAGACTGATTGGGGAGATCAATGCTTAGCAGAGTACCTGGCAGAAACTGCCTGTATGTCCAGGCCATCAGCCTCTGCAGAGACTGGCCAAACCATGCCTCCAGTGCTTCTTGTTAAACCTACACAGGTTGGATTCAGATGGTTCAGCAAGTCTGTCACTGATCCCTGAAAGGCTCTTTGAAGGGGAATTTGGAACAAAAACAAGGCAGAAGAGGAGATGACAGCAAGCCTGCTCAATGCTTATCCTTCACCTGTTTCAATCACAGATGGTCAGTGCAGGCTGGCTCTGGAAAAGGAGCCAGGTCTCAATCCAGACTAATCTCATTGGGTGAAAATCCCTTCATGTAGCCATCATGACACTCAACACAGAGCAACTAAGCTGCTAGGTTTTCAGTTGGCCACACTGAAAATGAGTGTTTCACCTTAACAAATGGTTTTAATTTCTCTGTCAGGGGTCACAGTCAGCACTGGAGATGCTCTAGTGGGGCAGGGATCAGCACAACTTCTGGCACAGAGATTATCAAGAAACAGACACAGTGAGTAGGGTTCCACTTGACCATAAGCACCATCTGCTGAGGAGAGACTATTCGGGGAATAACGACAATCTCTGTACTTCTTAAAGACCATAATGAATGAGAAGGAAGGCCTGGGAACTGCTGGAGGAGCCAGGGAAAGACAGGAGGGAGGCCAGGAATTAGATGACCACTAAGATGATAAGCAAGGTCCGCTGCTCCCCGAGAGGCCAGGGTACCGAGTAGCACTGCCTGAACTCTTCAACAGGAAAGAGGATGATGCTCACACCTGCTGATCCCCTCCTGGGTCAGGAGCTCTGTCTGCACCTTGTGCATCTGACTTCAGGCAAGTAGTCAGCAGGACAGGATCACGAAACTTTGGCTTCAAGTTGGTTAGATACACAGGCTCTAAAATTACTGAATTTCTAAATTTTCTTTATTTTTTCAAAAGAATAGAAACTGCCAATTTATTAGATGAGGGATAAATGAGATGCTAGTACAGTATACTGCTGGGCATTTGACAGGTGACCAAAAGGGAGAGTGGAACTTAGAACTGATTCTAACAACAATGCTCCAAAGCAACCAGTCAGCCACCTTGGCTGAACACCATGGACTCTGGCCCTTAGGGTCACACAGTCTCTATATCTGCCTAAGTGGCAGGGCCAGCCTTAAACCCTGGGGCTGTGGCTCCTAACAGTGGCAGCTTTAGTGCTGCCCCATAGTCAAATGCAAATGAGTTTTCCATCATGCACTGAGGTATCTTATCTGCTATTAACAGAGTTCTCAGAGTTGGCTACATTAGGGTTTGCCAAGTTCAGCAAAAATTGTGCAATGCTGGTAGCTAGAAGATAACAAGAAGGTTAAGGGACAGAATACTAAAAAGCTGAAAGTAAGAGAGGGTCTTATTCAAAAAACATTGATGGCTATCAATTAAGCTAGACTCCTGGAGACCATATGTTGCCTGTAATAGGCGCAGTCCCCAGGGCACCCTAGGGGAACTGTACAGATACTAGAGATAGGCCAGTTCTTATAATGAAAGATAACATCAGGTGAAAATAGCCTTTCAAAAATCAATAGGCTAGTAGCTGCAGAATATAGAACAGGTAACAAAGAAGAATGCATTCTGTGGCATAGGGGTCTTCACTGCCCACCTCAGGATGAGGACAGAGCATCAAAGGGAAAAAGCTGTGGCTGAGCTGGCATGGGCTGAGGACCACACAACGGACAGGCACTTGACCATCTCACTGGGCTCCAGCCTCTCCAAGGATGCAAGACCAGGTCTTTTGTGACACAGCGAGGACAACACATTAAGTAGCTAAATGTAACAGGCACATAAGAAACTCTTCCAAGTAGTCATGCTATTAAAAACTTATTAACAGGATTTATGAAGAGAAAGAAGTGTTCTCAAGGAAGAAAACACTGATATACCAGCTCAACGAATCAGGTCCAACTCCATGGGGTGTAGCTCAACCCCAGGCCAGTGAATTCCAGCTATAAATACCATCCATATTCCCACTGCCAGCTACCCCTAGGATTGCTGGATGCCCAGGGTCAACCTCTCTATGTAAAACCACCTTGTCCTTGGAAGGGTGAGGACCTCATGACCTGTAATGGTTAATGCATCATGTCAACTTGAGAAGTTCAGAATTTTAAGTGATTCAGCAGGCAGCGAGAGTCCTCACTTTGTGAACATCCTCCTCCTGTGCAAGAGTAGGACACCAAGGTGGTGTGAGTCTACATACACCTACCCTAGGTGGTGGTAGTCTGCGTATCATACTGTGGGGAGGGTTGCTTTCCCCACTTCTGCTCTTGCTGCTTCTGCTATTTTATACCACTTTGCCTTGGAGCCAATTGAAACATCCACAAACTGTAAGCTAAATAAACCTTTTCTTCCTTAATTCTGAGTGTTAGGGTTTTGCCTTGACAATAAGAGAAAAAGTAACCAACAAATGACCTCTCTAGGCAGTGTAAAAAGTGCAGCTGTACAGAACACCAAGCACAGTTAGAAGGCCTGAGGAGCACCTGGTCAGTTTCTACAGCTGCCCTCCCCAGTGTCTCCATCCTAGTTATAGCACAACGCCCCACCCCTTCCCCCCGAGTAGCTGGGACCCTGGGGGAATAGGAAAGCAGACAGACAGCATCACTAGGGTGCGCTCAGGGGCACAGTGGGCCTAAGGAGAAAGACCCTCACAGACGAGTGCACATGTAGCTAAAGTGATATTCAACTTCCTTTGAAAAATGTCTACCCAGGCAAGGCAGCTGGCCTGACTCCACCTCGGACCCCACCTGCCATCCCAATCTAGCCATGAGGCGGCCGGCCAAACTCCAGATCAGACTCCACCTACCATCCCTACCAGGCCATGCTTCAGCCTCAGCCCACATCCATCCCCTGATTCATCAACAGCCCAAGCTCCTATTCCACCCACCTTCCCAACTGGACCTCACGACAGCCAGGTAAGAACTCTCTCAGCCTGCATTCATCTCCCAACTCGAAAACTGCCCAAACCCCGACTCCACCCACCGTCTGAGCACTGCCGACCACAGTCCTGACCCACATGGCAGCTAGGGGTCTGAGCTCCGACTCACAGTCAGGCACATCAGGAGGGGAACAGGCTTGGTGGATTCAAACCCAAATTTCCACAGGTGCTAAATGGATATGTTCACCAAAGTACAGAGATCACTGCTATAAAAAAGGATAGAGACAAGGAGCAAGATCCAATCTCAGGTCCTGAGTCCACCCAAAACAAATACAGGAGACACCACCATGGAAGAAAATGGGAATCATGTGGACAAAATCTCTGAATTGGTACCATCAAAGGTAGACAGACGAGTGCAGAAACATACAGAACAACTCAGATCAGAGATAACATCTTAAGTAAAAAAAGAAATGCATGAATTAATAGAATCTGAAGTGGAAAAATAACTAAAGAAACTATAGAGGAAACCAGAGTAGAAATAACCTCTGAAGTTAAAAAAGACATCTCTAAAGTAATAGCACTTAAAGTAGGGGAACAACTACAGAAAGGTAGAGAGGAGAACAGAGCAGGAATAATCTCTGAACTAGAGAGAGAAAGGAAA
>PVKN010035476.1:0-11622 GCA_004027915.1 Capromys pilorides | reverse complement strand
TCAGAGTGGACAGTGAGATATAAGGGGACAGGTGTAGCCAGGGAGCCAGAATTCTCCAGCACTTGGCCATGGTAAGGGCAGTCTGAATACCAGAAGCTTCAACTCCTGGAATCTTGTTACAAGAGCAGAATCTCAGGCCTCAACTCAGAATCCTGTATGGAATCCAGAATTTTAACAAGATTGTCAAGTAATCTGTGTGACCATTATAATTTTAGAAGCACCATTTTAAAAATAGGGAGGATGATTATCGATGGAAAAGGAAGTTATGAATATAAATTCTTTCCAGTAGCCTGGCTCACTCTGTGGATTCTCACATGAGAAATTAGGGTTCTCCAAGGAATGATGAAATGGCTCTCCTAACTCAGGGTGTTACAGCACCTCAAAAGCGTCTGCTTTTGTTCCTTGATGGTTCAATGGACTACTCCTTGTCTGGCATTCATTTATGCCAGGCAAGAAGGTATTGGAAACCAAAGGTTTCTTACCTCTCCAAGGGGTGGGGGTGGTGGATAAAATGTAATTGCTATCACATTGCTTTAGAAACAGTGTTAGTGTGGAGTCCAGTAGCTGGGGCCCAGCCTTCCCCACCACTTTGTGTTCTAAGCATTGAACCACATTTCCTCCTATCCACTTCTTCCTGGCCAAAAATCTAGGAGCAGTTGATGCCAAGGAGTGGGTAATCATATAGCTTTTCCAGCATACTGCTCCAGATCCATGTAACTGGGCCTGTCAAAGCCGACTTTCCTCTCTGGACATTCAGCAGTGACCAACTGGGCTGAAGGAAGTGGGAAAAATACCACGAAAAATCCTGGGCTGCACCTCAGAGACTCGTAAATAATTACTTATGGGAAAGAAAACAGAGGAAAGAGAAAGAGCAACGTAGCAGGCAAGACTGGCTGAATGGACTCAGGCCTGGGAGAAGGAAACAGACTGGGGTTTAGTGCAAACAAACGAGGAACAGGCTAGGACCAGTGACCCAAAGGTAGCACAGGAAGAGCGCAGAGTTGGTCGGGAAGACTTGCTTCTCTCACACTCGATCCCTCTGCTCACAACATGTTTCAGTGACTTAGTGCTGCTTAGAATGGACTTGTTAAATCGTTCAACATAGGAGATTTGTCCTAAACTAAATGGCTCACTTCCCCGGGGAAGGTTTTTGGATAATGCTTTACTTAAAAGGAGAGAATTGGAGGGTCCCTGCTAAATTATTGATGTGTGGGAGATTTTAACCCAGGCAGCAGAAATGACCGAATGGAGAAGTGTAGGCAGGTGCCATGTTGTAATCTGTCCCCTTCTTAAATTATGTAGCATATGTATCACAATATATTGAATTTAAAACCTGAAGTATGACATTCCGTAAATAATTCACACTGGCTCTTTCATTAAGTGTGAGCTGAAGCTTGAGATAATGAGACTTGGTTTTCGTTAGTGCCTCATTTAAATACAGATGTGAAAAAGGACATTTTTTCAGCACTTCTCTAATTAGACATGCATGGCTATGGAGAGAACTTGAACTGAATCACACACACACACACACACACCCCTAAGTAGGAATACAATTCTTGCTTAAGAAGTCCAAGATAAAAATAAATAATTCATTCATTTTTAAAATGTCTCATTTCTTTAAAGTGCTTAAAAGATAGTTATCTCCCTTGGAATAACATTTTCATCCCCACAAAGTCTGATGCCCAGGAATATCCCTGGGGCTTTAGGGATTGTTGTAAATCCAGGCAAGAACTGCGTACAGAGCATTTCCTCTAAGATCTCCTTCAGACCCCAGAAAAGACTGCAGTCCAGAGATAAATCTCTGCTCCCAAAGCACTTCTGACCTAGGTCTTAAAGCTCATCTATTCACCTTTAATAGGTAAAATAACCACGCTAAGCAGTCATGCTCGCAGCACCGTGTGCATGAGGCACAGGCCAGGCGTGGGCTCTATAGGAAGGAGGGAACTGGGGGTTGATATGGCCATGAGTAAGTGAGCTTGGAAACTTGAGTGGAGGCTCTATCCCTTCTCATGCCTTGCATTTGCTATCATATTGCTTCTTCCAACATCTTTTCTTCATACCCCCATGTGAACACTCTGCTTTTACACTTCTGTGGAACTTTTGAGAAATACAGTCTAGAGGCTCACAGTGTATTCTCAATGATATGGCCATTCTTTCCTCTCTACCATCCTTCCTATGTGTGAATCAGGTCAGAAGCAGTGGAGACATAAGGTAGACTGACGAATCTTCCACTAAAGTTTGTTAGGATAAAGACGATCCCTTGCATTTTAAAGTGCCAAGAAGAGCTATTTTTTATGTTTAGTGCATCTGAAGACATGATCAGTTTTTACCCCAAGGCCATAATACATATTCATAAGCAGAAGATAACAGGAGCACAGTGAGTTTGCATCTTGAAATGAGAAATAAATGTCTTTGATAATTAACTCTTGTGTGCAAGCCTATGAAACAGTTGTGCATTGAGGCAGGAGAGTCCACTGTGGCTAGGGTCATTAGGGAATGCTTTGGAAAGAAAAGGTTTCTTTTTAAGAATCTTGAAATAAAGGCAACATCCCAAGTTTGGTCCCATTGTTTTTCCAAAACAAAACAAAAGAAGAAGAAAATAAAATGCAGTGCCAGGCAAACGCTTATGCTGCTGAGCTATCTCGTTGGCCTTTGTTGTTTGTTGTGAATCAAAAGTAATTTCTATTCTTAGATGTGAAAGTAGTCAGCAGTAACAATTCTTTTGCATTGTTTGTTTCATCCAATGATTCTATTGTATCTTCTTCTGCATTAGAAATAATTACCAGTTAGGACCACTTTTTATTTTGGTCTTTAATAGATCCTACCTTTTTGGATGCTACTTGCAGTATCTTTCTTAAAATAATACTTTGAAAAATTTTGCAAATTTAAAGAAATATATATTTGTATTATTATGCTAAAACCGTGAAATATATGAAGATAAAGTTGACAAAAAGCATGTGTGCAGAAAATTGCGAAGTCATTGTTAAAAGAAACTATAGAAGGCCTAAACAAAATAGAGTGATATTCTTTCTACAGAGTCTTGAAATAAGGGAGGGATCCTATAAGTTCGGCGTTGGGAGAGGGAAGTGATGGGAGGCCACGGGACACCAGGAAATAGCTGAGAACAGAAGGGTCTTACGCAAGGAAATTGAGGGGCAGCGGGACTACATATGAAGATGCGGCTTGATCTTCTGAGACCTGGAGGCCAGATGGGGAGGTGAATGTGAGTCATGGTGAGCCATGGATGCATGTGAGTGGAGAAGTGTCATCAGGATGGCACCTGCAGCGGACTGTGCTAACTTGGGTTGCGGAATGGATTGGACCAAGGTGTCAATGTTTAGGTGGCTACTGCCACATACATCAGGTGTGAGGAAAAATCCCCTGAGTGAATGTGATGTCCGTGAGATCTTGCCGTTCCCACCGTCTTGCCTCTTGGTCAGTTCTCAGCTTACGATAGACTGGCATCCATCCTCAGCAAGTGCCAAACAGAATTTTTCTCTCCCCCAAATCAGCTCCTCTCCCGATGTTTCCCCTTTCACTTATAACAGCTCTAGCAATGCCAGCCAAACCAAAGCTTCCTAATCAAGCTTGATGCTTTTCTCTCCTGAGTGCTCATTCATTCAGTCAATCACAAGTGCTCCGTACCTAACCACAGGAAAGTTTCCTAAATTTTAGCCTGTTATTAGCACACTAACACTGTCTTGTTCACCTAATATTTTACAGTAACCTTCTAACTTGTCTCTTTACATTAAACCTTAGCAAAATAGAGTAGAGTTTTGAAAATTGAATTTGTCAAACAGCTGGGATTCAAATCTAGACTTCTCGCCATGTGGCTATATCCATGGAAAAACGGTTTCATCTTTTTCTTCCTCCTTCTCTTCATATGTAAAATAATGGATCATAGTATGTAATACTGTGTGTCTCCTAAGAAGACAGGGAGTTCAATGAGCTAAGATGTATATAACACGTAGAATGACACTTGGCTTTATAGGTGCTATCTAATGTTTCCTATTTTACTTAATATAAAAATAATCCACTCTCTCTACTAATAAGGATGTGACTATGGCTCTCTGCCAATACCCTGTAGGCCTGAACTCTACACTGGTGACAGAAGGTCTACTATATCCTAGTTCATTTTCCCATTTCATCTCCATCCACCCTCTGCTTCACAGTACTGTCTCAGGCAGTACTTTTGCTTTAAAGTTCAAGTTCAGGGCTGGGGAGACAGTTCAGTGGAAAAAGTGCTTGCCTGGAAAGTACAAGGTCCTGAGTTGATCCCTG
This sequence comes from Capromys pilorides, assembly GCA_004027915.1. Lineage (NCBI taxonomy): Eukaryota > Metazoa > Chordata > Mammalia > Rodentia > Capromyidae > Capromys > Capromys pilorides. Next base: position 7,341 of record PVKN010035476.1, on the reverse strand, counting down.
GTATCACAAAATAAATAAATAAATAAATAAATAAATAAATAAATAAATAAATAAAGTTCAGTGCTTGCGACGGGGTTGTTCCATGACTTAGTAGCTAAATGAGGACTTGTGCATAGTATATACATTATAATATTCAAAACAAGGAAATGATAAAAGGGAAGTTCAACTCAAGGACTTTGGTTTTGCGTGCATAGCTTCTACATTCAATAGTGTAAAGTGTAAGAGAACATAAAAGTACAGTATCATACTGTACAACAAATACAACCAGAAAAAATACCATGCTGCATAAATAGGGTGCATTGTACGGGAAAACATATTGAGGCTATATAAATAAGATATACAGAACTGCACAAAAAAGAAGAAAAAAATGGGTTGTAAGTCTGAATAGCGTGCCTCAGTCGCAAGCCGGTCATTAACTAGGTAGGTGAGTAAGTGTGGAGTATCCGCATGGAACAGTACATCGTGTTTCACCTTCTCTGCACTCAGTCACACTGTCCTTGTTCTCTTAGAACAGTCTGTCTGTTGCTGTGTCCCATCTCCTTCCCTCAGTACTGCTTACTCATTCCTGCAGTGCTAAGTCGGGGTTATTTCCCTCTTGCCAGCCTCAGTGATCTCCCAGGCCAGGCGATGCAACCTTCTGTCCATTACTAAATAATTTTAGCACTGTGTGAGCTGCAGAGCCATGATATCATCTTTATGACTGGATTCCCAGACCAGACTGAAACTTGAGGGTAGAGGCTGTGTCTCATTCATCCTTAGGCCACACAGAGAGAAGCATCATGCTGGATTTATAATAGGTGTCACAGCCAGGCACAGTGTTGTGTGCCAGTAATCCCAGAACTTTCGAGGCTCAGGCAGGAGGATTTTCATGAGTTGGAGATCAGCTTGACCTACATAGCCAGTTCAAGGCCAACCTGAACTATGTAGTAAGGCCTTGCCTCAGCAAAGCAAAATAAAATGACACTAATAAAATGTTAACAAACTTGGCTGTTACCTAAATGTAGAAGTAACAAAAAAAAAAAAAAAAAAAAAAAAAAAAAAAAAGGAAATTAGAAACTTATTCCAAGGTTTAAAGTTCAAAGTGCCTCAAAGATCGACGAATCCAAATCTTGTTTATAGAATCAGGGAAATTATAAGGAGGAACTTCTTTGACTGAAAAAAAAAAAATCAGCAAAATCCTAGCAAGTTAATTTTCAACCAAACTGGGTAGGAGATGCCAACAAGACGTATAATCAGAAATATAAGCTATATGGTACGTGAAAAAGTCCATGATACACACAAGAATGATTGTATTTGTCACACCGTACTAGCTTACGGTGTGTAACAACTAGCTCACTGGCTTAAAAGAACTTAAGCCTCCTGCTGCTCACGTAGTGTGTCCTGTGAATTGCAGATGGCTCCACTGCTCTGTTCCTGGATATGGGGACATTTGGAACTTTGCCCTAACAATGAAAGAACAGAATAAGAGGTTCCCAGAGCAAACCACTTGAGCTCTTTGCTCAGCAATGCCACCCGTTGTGCCTGCTCACATTCTGTTAACCACAGCAAGTCGTGTGGTCAGGCCTGACCTCAGTGGACAGAGGACACAATGGAAGCTATTCCTAGACCATCAGTGGAAGACTGAAATGGGAGTCACCAAAGCTTCCCTAGAGCATACCAGGTTTCTCCCCCTATGTTCACAGTGTGACCAGTTTTCACTTTGAGGGAAAATATCAAAGCTGGAATATGTTTTTTTTTTTCCTTCACAATTTCACAAAAGACCTCCTACATAGATCCTAGCAATCTCAGGATAATACTTATTTCCTTATTCAGTCAGGAGTTTTCTCCTTTTCTTTCAAAGGAGTACTTTATAGCTTCTCTCTGGCATATTTAAATAGCCACTATGGTTACTGTTATGTGTCGAGGCCCTTATGAGATGGAAGCACAGTTGCTTGAACGCCAGTGTCAGGCAACTGCTAGAGCACCGTGCTTCTCGGATTGACTGCTGAGGCAGGGCAAAGTAACAGGCTTATGCACGCTTAGCTGGACACACCAGATGCAGAGACGCTTCTCACCCTACGTTGGCCAAGGCAAGAAGGCACAAGATTTCACCATACTGCTCAGAATGGCACTCACTTGAAAGCTTATGTTTCCTTTGGGAATTTTCCATTTAATGTTTCTGGCCTACAATTTCTGAAACATAATTAATACTGTAGAGAGGGGAGCCTTAGAAACAAGATAAAGCCAGCCAAGTAGCTCAGCAGAATGAAGTATCTACAAGGTACAGGGGCCGGGGGTTCAATCCCTGGGCCTGCCATGTTGGCCCCACTCCCGGGGCACACTGAGACAACAATTGAGACTGGGAATGGTGTTGCGTGCCTGTAATCCCAGCTCTTGGGAGGCTGTGAAAGGTGGATCACTATGAGTCCGATCTAGTAGAGAGATCTTGAACATTCTGTTGACCCTTCCCTAAAATAAATAAAAAAGAAGATAAGTAGGAACTACTGGGATGATGCCCTTTAGTAAAGTACAAAGAGTTGGAACAAAAAAAAAAAAAAAAGGAAGAAAGGAACTAGCAGAATAGTAGTCGGGAAGATCACAAAAAGAACTATGTGCCAAATACAGAAAAGTAAAAAGTGAAAATTCATGTGCAAGTTATAACAATAGATGACAACTCAAATTAAAGGAGCAGAGGAAGCATTATCCAGTGCTACAGGTGTCAGTGAAAATGTTTGTGAATGGAGAGGGGAAGATGGGAGCATTTGAGAGAAAGGATCCATTTCCTATGTTGAGCCTAGCTTTGTACGTATTTTAAGTCAGCTTATACTAATTGTAGGATTAAGGATGACTTCCAAAGAGATTGTCTAGGAAGAGTTTGGACACCAAGTCTTATAGCAACTAAACTGTGTAGAACAGAAGATAAGAACCTAACAGAATATAATACAGCACCCATAACTCTCACTGGCACCAGGGGGATTCTTAGAAAGTGTGGACAGAACTCTTTAGGCCTTGCTTTGGTCTACAGAGAAAGATTTCTAGCAGTGCCTTGGTGGCTTACAATGTCTATTAGCCCAGTGGAATAGTAACCTTTGTGAAACAATCAACTCTTACTGCCACAAGGGTTTTCAAGCAAAATCTAGATGACCATGCTATGAATATGTGTGAAAAAAATGCATGCCCTGTTGAAACAGTTCCACAAACAGACTGTTGCTGTTTCTTAAAAATACAAGTTGCAGCTTTATGGCCACCATATAAAATATACTGGCTGACATACAAACACTATTTGCTTTCTAAGTCCTTATGCACAGAAGACGCTTAGCATGGGCTGATTCTGGATTCTACTACACTTACCAACTCCTTGTTAAGTGCCTACTGTGTCATCTTTTGGCCTCAGTCACATGAAGTTATACAGAACACACCCAGAGCATCTGGGTATGTAAATATTGATGTCACAGATTTGTACATGAGACAACCAAGTTGATGACAAGCACTGCTACCTTTCCAATGCCATAGAACACATAAATGACAAAAAAGGGTGTGGGGCCTAAGTCTCCACCTTGCTAGTGATTTGTACTTACTCTATAATAACAATGAAACAGGAGCACCACATACATATGTGTAAAAGACACATCAATTTGTGCCACTTATGCTCATTTCCTTTAAGAATAATCTTTAATTCAAACTTAATGTTGACAATGTTCTCCTCATCAGCTTTGTTTCACTTTAGGCCAGGACTTCCCTTCAATGTGACATGCCACCAGAAATTATAGAAAAAAAAATCCATTCCAGTTCAACTGGGGTCGTAAGTGGCTGGTTGCGCCTTTCATGCTGCCACAGACTGATGTACCAAGTGCTGTGTATCCTGTGACAACACAGAGTTTTGCCAATATTTTAAAAGTTGAATGCTAATCACTGCTGAGTCATGAAAAGTCACCTTCTTTGTCCTGCTGCCATTTTGTCTTTTTTTTATTTTTTCTTTTGTGGCATGTGGTGCCAGGAATAGAATTGTGGTCTCTGTGCTTTGTTTAAGCTTGCCTAAGCAGGCACTTTAGACCACTGAACTATCTCTCTGGCCCTGTTCTGGTGCCATTTGAAAACAAATATTACAGCAGCTATATCCTTGAGACCACAGAGATCCATGGTTTCCCTTGTTCTACTCAGAAGTCCAGTTCAAGAGCCAAGAACCAGGTAGTCAAACTCCTTGTGTGAGTGGGCCAAATTAGGATTTTTCCAGGAAAGAGGCCAACATTATAGTTATAAGACCCGGGAAACAGCTAAAGATGTAACAGACAGTAATCGAATATACCAGTTTGGAACCCCTACTCCAAGAAAGGAACATTCTATATGTTATTGTTATCTACCTCACAAACTAAGGATGCTTCTCAACATCACCTAGAAATTAATGATATTTTTTAAACTTGCTCACATTCACCCAATTAGATAATTGCCAGAGCTAAGATTGAGGCCAGTATCCTTGGACAAAGACTTGGTAGCTACGACTGGCAAGAGTTTTTAAATGAATCCTTTCTTTTTAGGTGAGAAGCCTTAAACAAAACACATTTCTCTATAGTAGTGCTATTTCAAATCATACTGGAAGAGTTATTTTGAGAAATGGAGGGCCAGCGAGACAGCTCAGCAGAGTAAGTGCCTGCTTAGGGAAGCATGAGGACCAGGGTTCAATCCCCGGTACCACGTGCCTCACCAGCTCCACCCCAGGCATGCTAGGTGGTGACCTAGTCCAGGCATGGTGGTGCATACCTATAATCCCAGGCCTGGGGAGGCTGAGAACAGGAGGATCATTATGAGTCTGATCTATGTAGTGAGACCCTGTGCCAAATACATAAAAAAAGAGAAATGGATACTTCATATTACCTATCATCTTTCTCTATGTTGTTGCAACCATGGTGCAGGTAAACTCTCTATTATGTCTCTCAATTCCTTAATTAACTTGCTAAAAAGCAAGACCGAAGACCAACACATGTGAGAGACTCACAGAAGTCAGAAGCTGATGGATTCAATTTTCCATGTCTCTATTGATGCTAACAAAATAAGGAATGACACTTATTGATTAACATGTGAGAGAAACACCTGATCACTTACTTATCAAAAATATCTGCCTTCACAAATGTACTTTGTTTCTCTGCTAAACATTAGCTGCCACAGATGTTCTGGGCCTCTTGACAGAGGCGTGGCATGTATTATGAGGCACCTGCTTCTGCCCTATGAACATTCTGAGCTAAGGTCATAATTGTTAGGAAAACAATTTCTTAGTTGTGTGTGTACGTGTGTAAATGAGGGTGGAGAATTGAAAATACAAAGGAATGTTTAATTTTGATACACTTTATTGAATAACATACTTGAAAAGCACAGATTACCAAGTGTAGGTACTGTTGAATTTTCACAAACTCAACACATCTGATTAATCAGATCAATGAACAGAACATAAGCAGCCCTTGGAAGTCCCCATTGCATTTCCTTCCTGTCCACCACAGGCATCTACTAGCATTATTTCAAAAAGTGGTAAGAAGAATGGGATCAGTATGTTTGAAGTTAGGAGGTTCATGGCACTGTGACTTTTACTGCCACCAAGTTTGTAACGTAGCATTCATGGTACATTTTGACCATGCCTTGTATGCAGCACGTGCTCTCACTTGTGTGGAATAATAAATGCATCACCATTTCTTTATCCATTCTGCTGTTGATACGCACTCAGACAATGTGTGGCTCGAGATCGTTATATGATGTTCTACGTGAGCATTCCAGGAAGTGGCTCTCAATCCACGCAGGTATCTGCTCTTGCAGCACAAGATTACAGGTGTGGCATTGCCAAGCCACAGGCTTGCAGGTGTTCTGCTGCCCTGCACGCTGCCAAACAGCCTCCCAAAATGATGCCGCCAGTCTTCCCCTCCTGTGCATGGTACCTGAGCTGGGTTTGTTTTCCATGCTTGCCAACACCGGTTTTGGTGGAGCTTTGGATCCCAGCCATTGTGATGAGGGTGCAGTGATAACCTGCTTTAGTCTGAATATATGGACATCCGCTATTTGGAGATCATCTTGGTTGTAGTATCAGTTTAAGCCTCGTATGTTTCTACAGCTTCCTAAATCACCCTTTCCGTTTCTCACCTCCCTCTCTTCACGCTTTGAACTATTGTTTCTTCTTACCATTAGAAATTGCAGTTGTCAACAAGCAAACAGGTAGATATAACGTGGTATATTCGTTCCCCCCAGCATTACCCAATGATAATAATAACAATAATAATGTTGATAACAATAATGATATCTGACCTATGTATACTTACAGCATAAATGGAATGCAAATACATCATGTTAAACAAAAGAAACCCTGGACCAAAGAGTACACACTGCATGATTATACTCCTACAGCTTTCTCGAACAAGCAAAACCAAGACAGAGTGGTGGAGTTGCAGTCAGTCATTCCCTGAGCTTGGGGGACAGTGATGCTTGCAAAAATGAGGCAGGAGAAAACATTTTAGAGCAGCAAATATATCCTGTCTTGATTTCAGTAGCAGTTACACAAGGGGATACATTTGTTAGAACCCTTTGAACTATACACTTAAAGTGAGTAATTTAATTGTATTAAGTTATACCTCAATAAAACTGATTTTCAAACCTCTTTTGCCAAACCTTGCAAAGTGAGTAATTTAATTGTATCAAGTTATACTTCAATAAAACTGATTTTCAAACCTCTTTTGCCAAACCTTGCCATGTGTAGTGCATAGGACATGGTCAAGTTAGGGCTTTCCTCCTACCACAAGGACCAGCCAGGGTGCTCAAGACTTGCCATGCACCCAGCCAGAGAGCCGTATCTCCCTTGAAGGAAAACCAAAGCTGCCAGCACCTTTTGAAATCAGTGTTTTGACTGAAGACATCACAAAGGCCTGGTGCTGACTATGTTGGCCGCTTCATACCCCACAAATGGCTGAGTTTCCGCTACCAGAAGGCTTCCTGCCAGTCACCCAGAGGCAGCCAGCACACTTAACAAGCTGGCCCATCACCACGCTGAAAATACACGAGGGTGAATGCAGGCGTTTTGGAACCTTGGGCTGGGAAGAGAAACCCTCCCTAGCTACTTTGCTACTTTTCCCACAGTTTTACCTTGCAGGAGCTAAATGACTTTTTTTTTTTGACTCTCAAGGGGAACTTGATTGGGACCTCATTTGAGAAGGTGTATCTCCTCTAGGTCACCCGAGCTGTGGTGTTTTAATAGCCACTCTCAGCCCCTCCTTTGGGAACGCATTACGTGTTCATTAGTGGTGGGCAGACTTCACTGGGTTTCCAGATTTGAGTCTGTGCCAAGAGTGCAGAGTTGCTCCTTTTCTGACAACCAAAAAATCCCCCTCA
>PVKN010035475.1:0-11628 GCA_004027915.1 Capromys pilorides | reverse complement strand
CACAATGTATATCAACTACCATATTATGATACAGGTGCCCACAAGGGAAGGAAAGTTTCTACTGACTGAAGAATCTCTGACCTTGGGTTTGGCCCTTGATATTTTCTAGGTGTCAGGTAATCCCCAGTTTCCAAACCTATGGAGGATACAAAGGTCCAGTAATTGGTAAACCATGACTCAAAGATTCTGTATTAATGGATAGATAAAATGAATTTATAGACCCTATGAAAACTTTTGGTATATAATTATGTAACTACTGTTTATAAATAAGCTGGAAAATGTTTTCCTTCTTCCTAAATATAAACAGACACCCTCCCCAAGATAGGCTGCCAGGGGAAGCATAAATTTAATTTGATCTTTTAATCAAGTGATTTATATTTTTAAAAGCAAGGTTCTTCCTGGGAGTCACAGCTGTAGGAGAGGAAGTAGTTGGCAAGTTCAATAAATTAAGCTTCATAGGAGCAGGAACCCGGGAATGAGACCTGTGCAGCCCAGCAAAGGCACGTGGTCAGGGTCAGAGCCTGACATGAAGCAGAGGATCCTGGGAGAGTAGGACCATGGCCCAAGCATTGGGAGTGCTTAATGGGAGGAGAAGGCATTCTCTGGAATTCAGGTAATTGACTGAGGGAGAAATGGCTGTAGTCTGGGTGTGAGGCAAAATGGATGCTCAGTGATTAAGGGAGAGACTGAGGCATCAGCCAGCCTGAAAGTATGAGGGGAGCACAGACATGGAAACACTGCTGAGCATGAAACAGATTTGTGGATGGCAGGGACCCAAGGTATGTCCTTGTGCTGTCAGCGCTTTGGGAAGCAGCCCTGGACATGGAGCTACCACACTGTTAGTAAATTCCCTGTTAGTCTGTTGCTTTGTGTGGAAGCTGGGACAGGGTTTATCCATTAGCTAGTCTAGCTGGGAGGAGTTTGGGACGTCAGGGTTAGGATGACAGTGGAGTCTGAAAGCCCATGCTACTCATCAGAAAGCATCAGGTTAAAAGCTAATGAGCTCTTTTGATATTTGAGGAACAACTCTGGACCCTACCTTGGGTTCAGCACTAGAATCTCATCTCATGGCCCAGCATTCTCAAAAGGGTGACTCAGTGTCGAGTCTCATGAAGGAGTTGGCAGGAGAGTAAAGGACATAGGGACCCCTACTTTGTTCTGTCCCAGTCAGTCTGTGAACAGGGCCGGGGCTATAGCTCTGGGTAGAGAGATATGGACCTGGGTTGGGGAAACAGGACAGCATCAGGGAAGAATCAGGGTGATGAGTAATGCAGTAAAAGAATGATTTCATTGAACAACGTAGACATTCACCTGTCTTCATCATCATGAGCCCTAGGTTCTCTATTGTGTGAATGTAGCTATACATCAACTTAGTGTAAGGATTTTGTGGGTTTTAGCATGTGGAAATATGGAAACTTCCTGCCTGCTTTTTCTGGATCACCTTCTTCTGAACAAGTGTCTGCAAAGGCCCTGTTGTGGACATCAGCGCTCAGGCTTGGTTCTTTGCAGTCTCTCTGCCCATCCACTGGAATATCCTTCTGAGAAACTACTGGAGAATGGACAGCTGGCTCTCCAGCCCATCAGACTGATTACAAAGAACAAGTTGCTCAATGAAATGGCCACTGTGTATGTATAAAGGTCCTTGGATAGCCTTCTGAGCTGCAGATGTGTTTTTAGAGGAAACTGTAAGCTCTAAGAGATGTAAGCATCTGTTGTTTCTGTCTTGTCTTTGGGCTCATTCTTCATACTTTACCCCCACAGTGAACTTTTTTTTCTACTAAGTACATGAAAATAGGAGGGTAAATAACTAACATGGGTTCTTGACAGTTTTACTGAAACGAAACTGGTATCTTTTCTCATTGCCCAGATCTGCTGTCAGTATCGTTCACTCACTTTTCTGCCTTGTGTCCCAGATGACATTCCTATCCGTGGAGTGAGCTTGCCACATAAAGTGATGATGGACTGTGTTTTGCTTATTTATCATGGACATTGTGCCATTACACTGTTACTGTTATTATTTAGAACATTTCTGTTTTAGTTTCCAATACAGTTATACCAGTAGACAGGGGTAACCCATGCCACCACCTTTGGCAGGCTCAGAATCGGGAAGCATGGAAAGGGATCCTGAGAGTGAAACATTAGAAAGCCCTGGGTTTTAGCTGTGCTTTTTGTTGTATGTTATGAGTTGGTGCCAAAAGAAACGGCGAGAAGACCCAATGAAGATAGCTCAGAGGACTCAATGAGATTCGTCCCTTAGTGAGAAAAGAACCCCAAAACCAACTCAGCTTTATTTCGGGTTAGTGAACATGGTCTCATGCATAATCACTTTAGTAAAGGAGGACCATGTGCACAGTCACTAACTTGACCACGATCTCCATTGACTTCCAACTTTTCCTTATTACTAGGTTCATACAGATGTTAACCACTAACATTCCAAGCAGGGGAGAAAGCAACAAACAGAAAGCCCACAGGTGAAGCTGCTATCTATCACCTGGAGTCCCAGCTTTCTGGGATTCTCCTATCCCAGCTTTCCAGGATTTTCAGTAACAGACCACAGCTGTCCCTGGGCTTTGTTTATTGTACTCAATTTCTTGAGAAGCTGACTAGGCTACAGCTTTTCACGTGATGATACAAACTCAGGATCCATCTTTTGCTTACATGCAAAGCAGCTCATTTTTCTCCCCTTGTCTGGTTTTCTTAGCATTGCTGTTGTCCCTTGGTTCCTGGTCTCTGTCCCATGAGACACCTTGGCTGGTGCTCAGACCTGGTGCTCCCACCTGGCAAGAGCCACCTGCCTCAGATTTCACCACTGCTTTCATTGGTGCAGTAGCAACACCAGGCTGGCTCCATGTAGCAAGTGGACAGCTGCCTGGGAAGGCACCACTCACCATAATGATTAGGCAGATTCGTGTACAACTTAATCTGTAAAATGTAGGAAAATTTAGCTAATTCAGTTACAGTAAATTCTTCCACATTTGGAGAGAATTTTTGGTAACTATTAAGCAACTCTTCTCTCAGCCTCTAGTTAAGGACCCATGCTCTGCATCTTGATCAGGGACAAACTATGCATAAACTATGCTTGGATGTGCAAGTATAATACATGAGCATCTCTAAAGAGCAAGATTGCTTTTCTAAATAAAAATAGTGAATGCCAGAGCATACCAATCTTATCCTTCCCCTCTCTTGACTAGATATGAATGTAATCATTTGCCCCTCAGTATTTTAACCATTCAGTAATTTTCAAACATTTAAACAGAATATAGATTTTCCATTAATCATGTGTGTATGTGTGTGTGTGTGTGTGTGTGTGTGTGTGTGTGTGTTCAGGGTCTCACTACATAGCTCAAACTCATGTTAATCCTCCTATTTTCAGCCTCCCCAGTGCTGGGATTCCAGGCATCTGCCACCATGCCTGGACTTGGTCGCAAGCTCAGCACACCTGTGGGTGAGGCTGTGTTAATTGCCAAATGTAAAGTTAGCATGTGCAAAACCCAGAGAGATGACAAGGGTGTGTGTGCACAGGCCAGCCATATCCCTGCCATCTCCTCAGCCTCCTTACTAGAGAGGCCTCACAACTCACCCACAGTCTAACACTCATTATGGTGAGGGCTCTTTCACTTTCTGATGATTCTCACTCTTCTGAAGGACACCCAGCACACAGTGAGACTTGGGGACAGAAATAATGTAATCTTTCAATATTAACTTTTTATGCATGTACCAAAAATCATGTATATGCCCAATCTACAAGTATCTACATGAGAAAGGAGGAACTATGAGGAGAGGAGATTTCTGAGAAATTCAGGCTTGGAAGGTTTTTCAGGGCAGAAGAGACTGGAGCCTGACCTTGAATAAGGCAGGGACTTGATAGGGTCCATGATGGGTGACAGAGGGAAAGAGGTGTATATAAGTGGATAGAAGGCATGAGATGCATTTGAGAATAATAAAGAAGTAAGATGCACTGCAGCCCTCTCTTATACTGGGGGAGGGGAGGGGGATCCTGAAGAGAAGGGTGCAAAGTATCTTGACAAAGTAGACTAATGCCGTAATGAAGAACCAGTGCGCCTCAATGACTCAACAGAATTTGTTTCTTGCTCATCTGACTATTCAGAGAATGGACCTGGGCACTACAATATGACCCCAGGAAAGTAGGCTCTGTGTCCACTCCCTTCAGCCAGCTCTTTAATGAGTAGAGAGAAAAAATGGAGCAGGCAGGTTGTTCATGAGGAATATCTCAGGTCATCCTATGAGCATGTTACGCTCTTCCCATCTTCTTCCTATTGGTTAGAACTGAGTCATGTGGCCATGCCCACCTGCAAGGCACTCTGGGAAATGTAACACAACTCTATTGAGGTGAAACAGGAAGCAATGTGGCCAAGACTGATTTCTGCATTGACCTTTAGCCCGTTTTGGTTGGAATTTATCGAGAAGGCAGTGGGAGTCACTCTCAATCTTAGCACAGTAGGGACAAGCTCACTGGTTGTGAAAGTGCCTTAGGGGGAGTATTTTTTGTGTTTTGTATTCAAGACCACATCTGCATTACTTTTACAATAGATCTTTAGCTGTATCTGACAGAGTAATGGGACAGTGGATGGATTCCAGAAGGAAGTCCTGGACCCTTGGAACCTCCCAGGAGTTGAGGCTGGGAAGCTAATCAGTACTGTTGTGATGAATTGACGGCAGTTGCTGTAGGAATTCCTTCCTATTAAGAAAGAGAGAGAGAAATGTCTATTCTTGCTACTTTGACCTCCTTAGTTTACTACAAAGCCACAGATTGTAGTTTAAGCTACAATCCCTGGTGAGGTGGACTCACAGAAACAGACTGTGAGCTACAGCTGTGTTCCTAGGAAGGGCTTGGACTTTCCCTGGAGACATTAATTGGAAGGTAGCCTTGAGACTCAGGCTGTGCCACAGTATGCAACCCAAACAAAATAAAACTTGACTCAACCAGCAAACCCAGATGGAGTTCAAGTTACTTTAATGGATTCATGGGAAACACAAACTGCAGTTGTATTGTGTATGCAAAGTTTGCCCTTTGCCCTTATGGTAAGGAAAATTACTGCTGTACACATAATTCTTTTTCTTTTAATTTTTAAAAAATCTTTATTTATTTGGTACAGGGTCTCACTACATAACTTGGACTCCTAGTGATCCTCCTGTCTCAGCCTCCCCAGCATGGGGATTACAGGCATGCACCACCATGCCTGGTTTCAGTGGCTGGCATGGTGCACCCAGGGTTCCAGGGCCAGCACTGCATGTGGTATCACAGATCTAACCCAGGTCCTCACACTTGCCAGGCAGGCGCTTAGACTGCCAAGTTATCTCCCCAGCCCTGTATACCTAATCTTTTGCCAGACTTTCAAAGTATTGGACAAGCTAACTCTTACAATTATACAGTGTTTTTAAATTTTAAAATATGCTTGTAAGATAGATACAGATTCAACAGAAACAGAAAACATCAAGGAAAAGGCTCTCTGTGCCAGACAGAATCCAGCACACAGCTGCCTTATGTGGCTCAGGCTGCAGAGATTTCGGAAGTTGTTTGCAGTGGAATTCCTTTGAAATGAAAAGCCAAGTTCGGCACCACCCTGTCATTCTTGTGATACAACCTTTGTGTTTTGTGTGTAAGCTGGGGCTGACCTCAGGGTTGGCATGGACTCGGTTACCCACCTCTGAAGTCCAGGAGGGACTCCTAGCTTTAAGATTATGCAGACCTGAGTGAGAAATCTCAGAACAGCCTGGGACTTGGGGGTTGACTTTCAAATGATTCTTGCTGGTCTGGAAATAATCTGAAAACAGATGAGTGATTGGTGGCATTTTCAGATGTTCTTAGTTGGTTTAAGGAAGAACCCAATATTAGAGAGCCTTAAAAATAACTAATACTTAAAAAGAGGTGGAACTTGCTCTCTTTTTCATTCTTCCCCACCAAAAAATAAACTGTTACAATAAAAATGATCAGAACAGAAGAAAGAGAAAGCAGACGCAGAGGAAGACTGCAGAGGCCAGGCTGGGTGGGAGCCCGTGCACACTGAAGGCCGAGCCTGAAGCCCGCTGTTCTTGCAGAAAGTGCTGTTGACTGGGCAAGGAAAGGCCTAGGTTTTCTTTAGATTTTAGAAATGCGTTGGCATGGATCTGCTGTCTTTGGGCCCAGGGTCTTTTGAGCCTTGAGTTTTTCATTTTCCAAGTCTCCTTAAGATATAAGTTAACCATTCCAGAAAAGAAGGGCCCTAAAGCCCACTTTTGGGGTTCTAGCTCTAATCCTTGAGAAGTCAATCCCCTGAAATTCCAATTGGCTAGTGATCTACTTACCAAATTCACTGATTTTGTAAAAAGAAACAAAACCTGTATTCATAAATTCCATAGCACCATATGCCACACAGGCCCTGCCCCCTGGCATGCTGAGCTAGCCAGTGAATCCAGGTGTGGTGGTGCATGCCTGTAATCCCAGCACTGGGAAGGCTGAAAACAGCAGTATCACTAGAGTCCAAGCTGTACAATGAGACCCTGTAACAAATACATAAAAATAAAATAAAATAAAGTCAATAGCAATTCACACTGCAAGAGTTTTCACACTCCATGTTACAAGGGCAGATTGGTTAGATGTGAATGACTAGAAAAAACCTTTCTTTTTTCCTTTGCCACCTGCCCCACTTTCCAACTCACTGAGGCTGCAGAGCAGGCATCCCTGGTGAGACGGAAGAGAGGTATCTGCACCCATGCCTTCTGGAGTGGAGAGGTGGCCACCGGCAGAGGAAGAGGGTTGCAAGATTGTGGAAGGGTGAGACCAGAGGCTGCCGGGACAGAAAGAGTGAAGAGTGAGGAAGAGAAAGTAGGGCAGGCATCGGAAGGCTCCACACTTCTCCCAAAGGCCACTGAGGCTCTGCCAGTTCTTCCAAATCAATCATCAGGACCGATGCTTAATTAATGGAATCAGGTGTGGTTAGTTCACTGAAGCCAGCAAGGGGGTTCTTACGAACACAGCTTTCAGTACTTCCACTTTCAGGGGATTGGCCACTTCCTCTGGCTGGGGCGCCATTAGGCTATGCCAAGGACACTTGCCAGCTGTGCGGAGTGGGGCCTTCCTGGAGGAGGCTGTCTGCAGGAGCTGCATGGTGATGGGGTGGAAGGAGGAGGAAAAGTGTCAAGAAAAAAAAAGGGTTCCTTTGTGTGCATGAGGCTGAGGTGGAGAGACAGGAGGCCCTGATGGGAGTGGCCCACTTAGCCTGGTTTGCATAAAACTTCCCTAGAACAGAAGCCTCAAATCCTAGGCAGAGGGAGAAGCTGGTTACCCTAGACCTACTCCAAAGGGAGTCTTGAAAGGGACAAGACAAAGGCAGGCAGTGGCAGCTGAGGGGAGATGACCCTGGCTATGCTTACACCCGGTAGGCTGTCTGTTTGCAGCTGCCATTTGCAGGGTCCCAAAGGCTACTTGAGGGAATCATATAGACCTGGGCAGTCGCTCCAGGCACCCAAGGATACGGAGATTTCCAGAATCCTAGAGAAGGGCCCTAGGTGTGCTCCGGATGTCTCGGTTGTGCCGTCTGTATGCACTGACTTTTCTAAATGTGCCTCTCTCTCTCTCTCTCTCTCTCTCTCTCTCTCTCTCTCTCTCTCTCTCTCTCTCTCTCTCTCTTCTTAGGGAGGCAGGACACAGTGCGCGAGAGAAGTCTGTCCCATTCTCTCTTGTCCCCAGCACCTTAGTCACACCCCCCCAGGACAGTGCTGCCCCAAATGTTTGGGTGAGTGACTATTTTCAGGTCAAAGAATCATGAATGTCTTCCGGGAGTCCCTGTGGAGCGTGTGTATGCACACTGCTCCCCGGGGTTCCAAGGTGGCCCTGGTTGCTGGCTTGCTAGAGGCACCTGCTCCTTGGATCAGAGGAGTGGAAGGTGTGAACAGGGTGTGGCCTCCTCTCTTTCATTCCTGTGATCTGGAATCTGGGACACCTGATGTCACAGGACTTGGCCCTGCAAAGGGACCAAAGAGGCCATCTGTAGTCTGCCTATGGCTGCTAGTGGCACACATATTGGAGGTGGTGGAAGCAATGGCCTGGAAGGATGCACACTTGGTTACCTGCAGGGTCAAAGGGTGCAGGTGGGTAACGCACAGTGAAGAAGAGGCTTGGCAGGAAAGACAGAGGAGCAGCAGGAAGAGAAACGGGCACTTTTGTGGGCATTGTGTACCAGGCGCCAGACTGCACAATGCATGGCTTTCTCTCACAGAATCTCTTCAAAAGGCTATGAGCTGCAGTTGCTAAAAACACCCTTCCATGTAGGGAGGTGTTGTCAGTTTCATTGTGGCAGAGAGCAAGGGTCCCTCAACTTTCTCGAGGTCGTTGGGGCAGGTAGAGTCTTTAATCTCTTTTGGTTTTGCGCTCTGCCCTTATCTCTATTTTGTGTTTCTGAGCATCAGTTTGTCCCATCGGAGCCACCTCCTGTCTTTCTGTGTGCTGTGGTGCCCTTGCATCAAGGCTCATTCAGGAAATTTCCTGGAGGTCTGCGGCCACGGGGGGCAGTTACTCCATGGAGAAGCAAGGGCATCACTTCAAAGAGGAGTGCTGAGCTCCCTGTTCTCGCGAGGACTCAGTTGCCTGCCTCGGGGCTCTCAAGGTCTCTTTTTGACCTCCAGGCTCCTGCGTGCTAGGGCTCACCCTTCCCTGTGTCTTCTCTCCTTTATCTCAAGTTTGTTTTCTCCATCTCCAGAGCTTCTTGCTGGTTCACTTTTCTCATCCACAAGAATCCTACAGCCAAACTCTGAAGTCTGTTTTCTTTTTATAACCAACTTGGCAAGTAGTACAGGTATCTTGTTCAACTAATGCAGTTTTCTTCTCTCTGAGAAGTTCTGATTAGTTGTGTTTTGCTTACTTTGAGTTTTTATGTATGTATTGTATGTATGTGTGTATGTTTGTTTTAGACAGGATCTTGCTATGTAGTTCAAGCTGACCTTAAAGTCACTATGTAGCCCAGGCTGAACTCAAACTCATGGAGATCCCCCTTCCTTCACTTCACAAATACTGGGATTACAGGTGACACTCAGTTTTTATAGTAGTTTATTCTAAAAACATTATATATATATATATATATATATATATATATATATACACACACACACACACGCACACACACACACACACTTTGTAAGTAAATATGAAATACAAGAATAAATGAAAATCATTTCAGCATACCTGATTAAAGGTATTTCCATGTACATATGCTTCATCAATCACCCATGCGCATTTGCGACCCTGGAGTGAGATGAGCCCCTTCAGTGTGGCAAGGTTGACCATGCTCTGGCTGTGGGCATGCAGTGCTCCCTTTTCCAGGGCAGCTGTCACAGAGGAAGGGATTTGGACCTGGCTGCAAGGATGAGCAGGCTTGATGAATGCTTTGAAGCCAATGCCATTGGAGTGATGAGTCTGCTTAGACACTTCCCACTTGAGCAATGGCTGTTGTGTCAAGTACAGGTTTTTCTGATGATTTATGGTTTATAGACAGACTATAAAAGAAACAGTAAGTTTTGGGAAACTTTGAAAATCATAGTGCCCCAAGTGAGGCCTTTTTGGTTGGCTAAACTGCAGTGGTATGATATGGAAGTGGCTTAACTCAGGCCAGGCATCTAGTCTCATAAACACTCCCTTGAGTGTTTTATCTTAAGTTCGGCCATGATAACATTGGGATTAAGGTAAGATTTTGTGATTTTTGGTCATAAAAAGAAACATATTCACCAACAAAAGACAGACAAAAAAAAATATCAAGATGCTTTCCAGACATTGAAATCTCAGTCTCGTCAGACTCCTGACTGTCTGGACACTAATTCGCTGTTACATTTGCCCTTAACCAGGATTCCTTCCCATAACACACCCCAGCCTTTTGCATTATAAATTTCTTGCCTATCTTTCCTTATTTCTAAAGGAGACTCATCTGAGATGAGCTTGCACTGAGCCGTGCCCAGCACCTTTCCCAGGGAGACATGACTCAGGACCATATTTAGATTATGTCAGCACTAACAATGATAATGGTATTACCTGCCATGCATTAGTGGTGCTTGTGAATAACAGGTACTGCACCAAGAATTTTATAGCCATAATTTCAGTTAAAACTTAAGTAAAGCCATTGGTCATATTTGTTCAGGAGCATTAGAATTCAAAGAGTTGTTTTATTTATCTATTAATGAATCATTCAGTTGACAGATTAATCCCATCATCTACCCATCATCCCTCCATTCATTCATCCAACCAGCTATCCACCTATGCAAAATAATGGGGGAAGAACAGACTGTGGGAAGAGATGAAAGGGCCATTCTGTCTAAAGATGAAAGAGCTCTGGAGAGGAAATGTGGATCTCAGCCATGAGAGAGATGTGTTTTGATTGGTAAAGATGAAGTTTTTATATAGAGCTTTTTATATATCAGTCTCCTATATTTTGCTAAAAAGGATTTGAGGTGACTTACAGGAGATGTGAAACACATGTAGATAAAAGATAGGAAAAGGGCAAAGCAGGATATCACAATTTGAAGGCAATGACTTAACCGAGGCAGAGCTGTTATTTCTTACGGGAAAGAAATATATCTCACATGGAGTTTTAAATGACAATAATGTTTAAGCTAGAGAAAAATTACTTCACTCTCATTTTTACAGTAAATAAAACACTGCTTAGTGTTATCTCATGTACTATATTTTGAAAATAGCGTGAAATTTGGCAATAGTGATTATAACTGGATAAGCCAAATAAATCCATGTGAGTTAGGCTGCATAAAGCTATCTGATCATTTAGAGTTATCCTAGATGGGTTCCCTGAAGGAATATTTAGTGGAAGGGTGAATTTTATATTTCATAGCTAATCCTCTTGTGTAGTCTATAAGTTCTCAGGAAACTCAAGAGACTTGGGACTAGGTGTGCATGTAACACAGTGTGATTGAACAATATGGTGAATGCCTAAATTTAAAAAAAATTCTGGTAGTAAATACATTACAATGAATCCCCCTCAGAATACTCTCCATTGCTTCAAACACACTTACCCCATCATGTTTGTCACTTTCTGAAACATTTCAGGAAGTCATCTTTCACGTGTTTCTTTAGTCGGGCTGTCATAGGTACCTGAATTAATTCAAAATAATTTCCTTTCATGGTCATTTTGACTTGGGGAGAGACCTAGAAGTTGCATGATGCCATATCTGGTGAATAAGAGAATGATGACACCCTGCCATGTGTGTATGAGCTTGATTTTCTGTTGGACAACACTTGGCAACAGCATTCGTTATAGTTGTGATCACACTTTGTAAAGACATTCACGAAAGGACTTTCAGAACTGCTTCAGAAAATTGCAAGAGCAGTGGGATAAGCATGTTCAAGGCAAGAAAGATTTGTGGGAGGGATTAATGACAATGTGTCTTTTAATACAATAATTTTTTAAAGCTTAAACATTCACCATAGATTTCAAGAATACCAATTGCCTGTGTTAGCTGGCAATTAACAATCTGTATCCTAAATGTTCTTCCTACCAAATACTCTCATTATGCAACTTAATGCTAATGCTGTCAATAGAAGTGCTGACATGACTCACTGACTCTGTTGATGCCATTTTATGAGTAAAGTCATCAAGATGCAGAGAAATCTTCAGATCACAAGGGAGT
>PVKN010035474.1:0-11624 GCA_004027915.1 Capromys pilorides | reverse complement strand
TGTTTTTTTTTTTTGTTTTTTTTTTGTCTCTTTAACACAAGGTTTCACTGTGCAGTTCAAGCTGGCCTTAAGCTCTCTTTGTAGCCCAGGCTGGTCTCAAACTCACAAGGATCCTCTTGCCTCTACCCCCCAAGTGTTGGAATTACAGGTGTGCCACCCCTGGCCTTCTACATATTATGTTCTTTTTTTTCTTCTAAAAGCTTGAAGTGGGAGCTGGGCAGATAGCTCTGTGGCACAAGTGCCTGCCTGGCAAGTGCAAGGTCATGAATTTGAACCCCAGTCCCGCCAAAAAAAAAAGCTTGAAGCAAGGACCAGGTAGATAGCTCAGGGGCACAAGTGCCTGCCTGTCAAGTACAAGGTCCTGAGTTCGATCCCCAGTTCCGCAAAAAAGCTTGAAGCTATGAAATGAACCAGTACGTAGTTGTGATTGGCTCCTGTAATCCCAGCAGTGAGGAATGCTTAGGCAAAAGGATCGTAAGTTCCAATCCCTCCTAGGCAATTTAGACCCTATCCCAAAAAAAAAAATAAACGGAGATGGAGTTTTAGCTAAATGGAAGAGCATGCTTTGGTTTGATTCCCTAGTACTGTAAGAAATAAAGACAACCCAGTAGTAGTTTCATTATTGTGTTCCGTTTGTTTAACTCTGTTCTGTTTCCTCCCAGGAGCCCTTATTAGTCATGAGTACTGACTATCACACCCCTCTGACAGTTAATGGTATATATCACTGAATTTCTCCTTCCTAGGGTTATCTTTTTTTTTTTTTTATGTATTCAGTACAGGGTCTGCAGGGTCTCACTACACTGATCACACAAGTAGTGATCCTCCTGTTTTCATCCTTCCACATGCCCATGCCACCACACCCAATCTCAGTCACTATCTCAGCACGCCCCAGGGGCAGAACTGGCATGGCACACTGGGGATGAACTCCAGTCCCTGCATCTGCTTAGGCAAGTGCTTTAGTCTACTGAACTATCTGGCTGGCCTTCTTCCTAGGATTATCTTATGATACACTTTTTTTCTTTTCTGTTGATTGTGATCAATATGTTTGTAGTCATTGTCTATCTTTTGTTTCAGGCAAGGGCAGCTAAGCTATCTGAGTACAACCAGACTGCTGAAGAGGAAGAAGATCAAGAAACACCTTCCAGAAATCTGAGGGTTAGAGCAGATCAGAATTTGAAAACAGAAGAGGAAGAAGAAGAAGAGGAAGAAGAGGAAGAAGAGGAGGAAGAAGAGGAGGGACAAAAACCTAGGGAGGCCCCAGTTCTAAAACAGTTTAAAGAAGAAGAGGAAGAGATAACCAGAGCAAAACCAGAGGAGGTGATGGAGGAGAGACCCAAAGTCATAAGATCTCAGGAAGAGGGTAGAGAGAGGGTAGAGAGAGGAGGGCGAGTCACAAGATCCCAGGAAGAGGCCAGAAGAGGTCAGCTGGCCAGGCAGCAACAAGAGAAAGATACACAAACAGTTTCTTCCCTTGAGGAGGAAGAAAGAGAAATAAAAACTTCACAAGGCTTGGTGAAAAAATCACAATCCCCTTCCCCCCCTCTACTGACTGAAGATCTAGGAAAGGCTGCTTTTGTGCTACAGCCAGACCAAGCTGCCAGTGAAGAGGAGACTCCCCCACCGCTGCTTACCAAGGAAGCATCCTCTCCACCACCTCACACACAGCTACAGAGTGAGGAAGACGTGGAGCCCGTGGAAGGCCCGGCTCCTCCTGTCCTCATTCAGTTATCCCCTCCTAGTGCTGATGGTGAGACCAAGGAGCACAGTGTCCAGTTGGTAGGAGCCCTGTCTCCTTTGTCCATTCCTGCAGACACCAAAGCAGAATCTCCAGCAGAGAAAGTACCCAAGGAAAGTGTCCTGCCCCTAGTTCAGAAAAGCACACTGGGAGAATACTCAACCCCCAAAGGGGTTGAGTCAGAAAAATCTGAGTCAGAGAGATCTGTTCAGCCATTCCCTCTAAAAATGGAAGAATTAACACCAGCCAAAGGTATCACTGATGAATCTTTGAAGCAACAGTGTTTTGAACAGAAGGAAAGCCAAGGGGCTTCTCATTCTCTTTTTCCAAGCCACAAATTAAAACAGTCAGCTGACTCATCCTCAAGCCAGTCCTCATCTTCATCGCCCAGTTCTAGATCAAGATCTCGCTCTCCTGACAGTTCAGGTTCTCAGTCTTACTCACCTCCAAGATCCAAGCAGAGAGAGGTGTCCCAGGCACATGTTCACACTAACCCTCATGCTAGACCCCAGACAGGCTCCAGGTCAACATCAGAGTCCATGTCACGGTCCCGATCCCGTTCTCGTTCTGCATCTAGCAGTAGCAGGAAAGTGAGTATAAGATAGTTTTGCGTGAGTTGATGTTTTGTCTATGTGCCAGTGCTTTTTCAGTCAAGAATAGGAAAATACTCATTTAGTCTCCAGTTCATTGATTATTTTAATTTCACTTCAGAATTTAAATTTCAGTTTGTTGTTTCCTAACTGGGTCTTTCTTTGTTGTTGTTTTTGTTTTGTTTTGTTTTGAGACAGAGTCTCGCTATGCAGTTCAGAATGGCCTTGAGCTCAGTTGTGCAGCCCAGGGTGGTCTTGAACTTGCACTGATCCTCCTGCCTCAGCCTCCCAAGTGCTGGGATTACAGGCGTGCACCACCATGCCTGGCTAGGGTCTTTTGTTTATTATGAGTCCTTTTGATTTTTTTTTTTTTTAATTTTATTTATTTATTTATTTGTTTGCTTGGTGTGTTTGTTTGTTTCTTTATTTATTCATTTTGTGGCTGGCTCAGCCTGCCCTGGTGGTGGCGCTGGCGCAGCATGTGGTGCTGGGGATCGAACTGCAGTCCCCGCAGTTGCCTGAGCCCTCCTAAGCAGGCGCTTTAGACCACTGAACCATCTCGCCGGCCCCGAGTCCTTTTGATTTTAAAGAATGTTAAATTCATTTTATTCAACCATCTATATAAATGTATGTTTAGTATATGCCACATAGAGTACTTTTCCTTACTAAACTGTTCCATTTTATTTCTTTAGTCTCTGAGCCCTAGAATCTCCAGGGACAGCAACACCAGCTACACTGAAACCAAAGATCCTATTTCTGGTCTGGAGGTTGCAGGTCCACCAGTGCCACAGCTGCAGGTCCTTGAGCCACAGGAGAGGACACCAACCCCCTCATCCTCTGTCCAAGGGAGGTGTCTGAACCAGCGTGAGCCATCTGAAAAGCATTTGACCCAAAGGGTGCAGCCTGAGCGGGTAGGCTACAATGGTCCCTTCCAGGAGGCATGGTTTTCCCCTTTTGTCTTATCTTTAAAATTGAAGTCAGTCTGGACAGGGATTAAGAAAAATACTGGGATATTTGCTAATCCTACCTAAGTTGTTTCTAATTCCCTGGTTCATAAAAGCTTTCCATAAGTATGTGCAGTAGGAGTCAGGGTCAATTATTTTTCAGATCTCTTCCTTTTATTTGCACTCAGTTGTCCTCAAAAAGAATTCTAGTGGGATATAGTGCTGCATGCCTGTAACCCTAGCGCTTGGGAAGCTGAGACAGGCAGAACACAGGTTTGAGACCAGGATTCATGCAGTGAGTTTGAGGCCAGCCTGAACTACACAGTGAGATCCTGTTTAAAAAAAAAAAAAAATTCCAGGAGCTAAGAGAATCTAGCTCAGTAGTAGACCGTGTGCCTAGCATGCATAATGCCCTGGATAGAGATAGAAATTTTTAAATCCTTTAAGCTATAGTCCATTGTACATTGTACAGCAGAATAACAAAGGTACACATGGCTTTTGTGTGAGGCTAGCACTATGTATGTCTTGCTCTGCCTTGCAGCTCTAAGTTGAAGAAAAAGAACCAAACAGATTTAAATCCTTTGTTATCTTTGGTTTGTTGTGTTCTCACAGGGAAGCCCAAAGAAGTGTGAAGCTGAAGAGGCAGAGCCCCCAACTGCCACACAGCCTCAAACCTCAGAGACTCAGACTTCTCATCTATCAGAATCGGAAAGGATTCATCACACTGTGTAAGTGATAAATTTTGGCTGGTATGTAAATAAGGAATTATGAGTGTGAAACAGGTCTTTTGTTTGCTATGATATTTTGACTAAGCAGTCCTAATTTTCTTATTTCTTTTAAAACATGAAATCCAGCTTGTCTGGACAAATGCTAGACTTTAGTTACCTTGGTGGAAGCTGCCACTGAACTCTTGTTTTTCCCCTCTATTATTGGAGTCTGAATCCAGAGCCTTCATACTGAGCTATATCCCCAGCCTTTTTTTTTTTTTTTTTTTTAAGAGACAGTCTCACTGAGTTGCCTTGGATGGGCTCAAATTTGCAGTCTTCCTATATCAACCTCCCAGAATGCTGGGATTACAGGCATGCACCACCATCTGTGGCTAAGAACATTTAAGGAAGTCTGAAAAGTGGTGTCGAGGGGATAAGGAAAATCTTTGTGATCACCACTCTCAACACCTCCAAGCAGCAGGCATCAGAGGCCTCTGCTTTCCCACTCAAGTCAGTATAAGGGAATTGATGCAGAGAATCCTAACTCTTTTTTTTTTTTAAAGATTTAACCTTCTGTTTATTTTTATGTTCTGGCTGGCTCAGACTGCCCTGGGGGTGGGGCTGGCACAGCTTGTGGTGCCAGGGATCTAACGCCGTCCATTCAGTTGCCTAAGCTTGCCTAAGCAGGCGCTTTAGACTGCTGAACCATCTTGCTAGCCCCCTAACTCAGTCTTTAACTCACATTTACCAGCTGCATGTGAGCCCAGGAGTAGTTTAATAAATGATACCAAGGTTCTACAAAGAATAGCACCAAAGGATATACCATTAGTTTATACGTTTTTCCCGATTGTCATTGCGTTAAACATGATCTGTGCTCTTTTATCACAGTACAGTAAAATATGAAGTTCCTGTCAAGTCATAAATTTATTCTTGGGTCCCTTAAGACCTTTGATTGATCTTATAATTAATGGGAGTTTTTATATCATTAAGTCCTAAAGAAATACTCTTATATCAGTTAAAGTTTGTAATTCAATAGATACTGTATGTCATTCATTCTGAACTTGTTATTAAAAGTTAAAAGGCCATTGAACCAAATTCGTGGCTTCAAACTTTTGTGGAACATGAAAATTGAAAGCACTGGGAGAATAAGATGACTTAGCTTTTTAGATATCTAGAATTCTGAACTGCTGTGTCAGTTGGCCTCAAGTTGTTCCATAGTTATTTTAGTGTTGTAAGAACGTTACTATGATCAATATTCTTTTTCCATATAGTAGTTTGATGGTTTACATCCTGAGAGCTTCAGATTGTGAGTTTTGGAGGGTGGTAAGCAGTTGATATGTTTTTCCTTGTGATGACAGTTTTTGTCTCTGCTGCCATTTCATAGCCATGCAGTTTTGATTTGGAAGCCAAAAATTCACTCCTTTTAAAAAGTTGTCTTTTCCCTCCTTTTTAAGGTGGGTATATTCTTTGGAAAAAGTTTTTCTTCTAGAATGATAAAATGAAAACTCAGTGGATTTTGGAAAGTATTCAGGATTCCTCAGCTATATCATCGATGAGAAAATGGGGTGATATTTTCCCATCTTTATAATTTTAAGCATAATCTCTGTCCTTCCCTTATTCTGTGAAATACAAAGCACATATTGATAACCTACTGCTTATAGGGCCTGAGGAATTGTTCCCTGTGTACCTGGAGAAAACTGTTCTTTGAAAAGTCTCTGCTGTCCTTAAAATTCTGAGTGTAAGAGCCGAGCAACAGAAAAGCATGTTATGTTGTTTTGAATCACCTTTATTTCTGAACTTTCCCATTCAAGTCCAGGGCAAGTAAAGCTTACAGTCATATACAGAGCTTTTCTCCCCAGTGATTGGTGTTTTTGATCTTCATTTTAGGCCGTGTGGATTTCAATAAAGTACCGTAATAACTAGTTGAAGCCTGGGCACATGATGAGATTGGCTGTTGTTGCCAGCTAAGCCTCACAGCATCTTATATTTTAGGAATGGGACCTACACTCAGCCACATCTCATACACATTTCTCTTAACTGATTTCCTTCTTCCTTGCCAAATAGTCTCAACAGCCTAACAAAAGAATATGTACAGTCACATATGGTGGTAAATGCCTATAACCTCAGCACTGGGGAGGCCAGAAAGATTGCCCTGAATTTCAGACCAGCCAAGTTTACACAGTGAAGTTGGCCCAGCTTAGACTACATAGTAAAACCCTGTCTCAAAAAATCAAAAAAAGGACTGAGGATATAGTTCAGTGGCACAGTATCTGCCTGGCAAACACAAAGTCCTGTGTTTGATTCCTGGTACAAAAAAAAAAAAAATACCAGATGTAATACACACCTATAATCTCAGCACTTGGGCGAGTACCTCTTTGCAAGGCTCACCCTTAAGCATGACTAGGAAGTCACAGAACCTGGTGGTCTCTCAAGGGGCTCCTGCATCACCTGGCATCAGGGCTTTGGCCTAACCCTCTTCGTCCAGCCACTAGGCAGCTTTCTCACCTTTCTGGAGCCCCCTTCCAAATCTTAAGCCAAAAGAAAATAAACTCTTTTGCAGCAATAAAAATAAAAATTATATATTTCCAACACTTGGGAGACTGAGACAGAAGGATCTACATGAGTTCAAGGACGTCCTGGATTACATAGTGAGTTTGAGGCCAGCCTAACCTACATAGCAAGACCCTTTCTCAAAAGACAGAATGCCTGATTTATATAGAATAGTCCTCCAGGGGCCGGCGAGATGGTTCAGTGATCTAAAGTGCCTGCTTAGGAGGGCTCAGGCAACTGCGGGGACTGCAGTTCGATCCCCGGCACCACATACTGCGCCAGCGCCCGCGCCACCACCAGGGCAGGCTGAGCCAGCCACAAAATGAATAAATAAAGAAACAAACACAACAAGCAAACAAATAAATAAATAAATAAAATAAAATAAATAAAAAAAAGAATAGTCCTCCACACTTAAATCCATAGCTGGTTCTAACCTTAAATTTGGTAAATGAATATTAAGAAGTTTTCCTGTATTTCAACTATTCAGTAACATTCCTCATAGTGTTTTACCCTTCCAGAATGCTGGAGTTCACAGCATGGCAGTCTCCTAGAAGTCCTAGCCAATTTAAAAATGGGATCAACTGTATTAAAAGAAAAGATCATTTGTGGCTTAACCTTGGTTTTCCAATGTATCTCAATAAGTCACGTGACGTTTAAGAAAAAAAAAAAGTTTTTTTTTTTTTTATATATTACACTAGCTTCAGCCTGGAGAGATAGCTTGGTAGTCTAAAATCCTACCTCGCAAATGCAAGGACCCAGGTTCAATACCCAGTACCGCATGCCATGCCAGCCATGTGCTGAGGCAGCCACTGAAACCATGTGTGGTGATACACACCTGTAATCCCAGCCCTGGGGAGGATGAGACAAGAGAATCACCATGAGTCCAAGCTGTGTAGTGAGATCCTGTACCAAATAAATAAAAAAAATTTTAAAATCTATACTACCTTGCCAGGCATGGTGACTCATGCCTGTAATCCTAGCACTCTAGAGGCTGATGCAGGAGAATCATTATAAATTAGAGGCCAGCCTGGGCTACAAAGTGAGCTCAAGGCCAGCCTGAACTGCATAATGAGACCCTATTTCAAAAAATAAAATAAAAATTATACTACTTCAAGGACCTCTTACAACTTGGAAGAGATTGGCTTTTTTGCTGTGTTTGGTTAAACCTGTTCTGATTCAGATTGTGCCTGAGGAATTCTAAATTTATAAGGTGTCTTTTGTTTGCTTAGAGC
Source organism: Capromys pilorides (assembly GCA_004027915.1). Classification (NCBI taxonomy): domain Eukaryota; kingdom Metazoa; phylum Chordata; class Mammalia; order Rodentia; family Capromyidae; genus Capromys; species Capromys pilorides. The sequence goes on along the minus strand of PVKN010035474.1, from coordinate 3,866 downwards.
TGAAATTTGTGAGCTATTACTTTTATTTCAACCAAGCCTGCTTCCAAAATCTAGTCTTTAGGGGCTGGGGAGATAGCTCCATGGCACAGGTGCCTGCTTGGCAAGTGCAAGGTCATTAGTTTGAACTCCAGTCCCACAAAAAAAAAAAAAAAAAAAATCTAGTCTTCATCCTGCTATGGGTATCACAAAAATGTCCTCACATAACAGAATATAGTAATGTCCTTTTTACAGTGAAAAATAGCAAGAGATTTTAAAAAAAATGTGGGCAGCTCTATCATTTGGCAATAATTAATTTAAATCTGAATTATAAACCAAGCGTGGTAGCCCACAGCTATAATCTCAGCACTTGGGAGGCCAAGGCAGGAGGATCGCTGCAGGTTCAAGGTCAGCCTGGGCCATACTGGGAGACCTTGTCAAAAAAAAAAAAAAAAGAGTTTTGTTGTCAGTTCCCCCCCACCCACCCACCCACCCACCCAACCAACCGGGGATCAAACTCAGGACCTTGCACTTCCCAGGCAGGCACTTGTGCCACAGAGCTCTCTCTCCAGCCCAGAAAACGGAGTTTTTTGAAATATAATCTTCTCATGTATATGAACGAAGTAGGGAGTAGTAACTGGGTCTTGGGTCTCTGCTTATTGTTCTTGTAGTAAAAGGAAATGTTTCCAGTATAAAGGTACTCCCCAGGGGACCTACAATAACAGTATCCAGATGTTTTTTAAAGCATAATTCAAGCAGGGTGTGGTAGCACACACCTGTAATCTCAGCTGTTTGGAAGGCTGAGGCAGAAGTATCACAAGTTCAAGGCCAATCTGGGCAATTTAGTGAGACTGTCTTAAAAATTTTAAAAAGTAAAGGGACTTACAATGTAACTTGTTACTCCCTGGCTCACTTAGCAGCGCCCCACACACACACACACACACAATTGTCCTGTAGTTTGTTCATTGAAAAATTTGTATCTACAGGCATAGCATCTAAAATTATACTTTGGGCCTAGGGAGATACCTTAGCAATCTAAGCACCTGTCTGGCAAGCACAAGGACACAGGTTCAATCACAGGTGACATATATGCTCTGCAGCCAGCTGCTGAAACTCGGCATGGTAGCACCCCCACCTATAATCCCAGTGGGGGTGGGGTGCTGAGAGAGGAGGATCACTATGAGTCCAAGCTGTGCAGTGGAACCCTATACCAAATAAATAAAATAAAATTATAATCTGGCAAGCACAAGATCCTGAGTTCAATTCCCAATACCAAAAACGAAAATTAAACTTAATACTGTCCTAGGTTATCTTGAAACTAGCTCTTTTTTATTTTTATTTTGTTTAGGGAAGGGTCTACAGGCTGTTCAGCATCTCACTAGTAGATGGGACTTGTAGTGGTTAACCTGTTTACAGCCTCCCAAGAGCTGGGATTACAGGCGTGTACCACCACACCCAGTCTCAGTTGCCATCTCAGCAGGCCTGGGGATTGAACCCCTGGCCCGTGCGCCTACTTGCAGGCACTTTAATCTGCTGAGCTATTTGGCTGGCTCTGAACTAGTAAGTTTTTGAGGGTATCAAGCCTTGGTATTTCTCACATTTTCACATCAGGTCCTCTGTGTCTCATGAATTTTCTATAACTAAAATTAAAATATATGTGTCTATAGAATTTCCTGTTCTTTTAGTTTTTTAAAATTTCATTCACATATGAATAGTGCAGTATTACTACCTTACAAGTAGTTCCGTCCTTCTGTTCTACCAGTACTTTGCATGCTGTTTAATTATGGGTAACTGTGCCCATCTTTCTGCTATTCCTAGTATGCTTTCATATTTGTCAGAAAATTTCAGCAGCATGTGTGTAAGAATTTAAGGGAGAGGGGAAAGGGAGATTACTTTGTCTAAAAAGGTTGGGCCAGTTTCATGGACTCCTTACTATCTTTTTAAAAGAAGTCTTGGGATCTCCCAAAATTTATCATAGGGAAATAAAAGGTATTTTAGGAAGGTCAGTGGTAAAATTCATTTTTTTAAAATTAGAAGACATCTCTAGTAACTAAGTTCTTCTAAGTAAGCCCCTTCTGGAGAGGCATTTAAGTAGCCAGAAGTATTTTAGGACCATGGATGGACAGGGAATGTTTGTTTAAGGATGTTTAAGGTAACATTTTATGAGGAAATACTCTCTAGGAATTTTTCCCAAAAAATATCAGGAAAAGTTTAGGTCAACAACCATTTGTAAGTATCTATTTCGTACCCACCCTGTTCCACTAATACAGAAATTTATACAAAAATAGTAATCCTACGTACAGAGCCTTTGTGCTCTATGGGCCAAAGGAGGTAGTCCTTACCCTTGCGGCACTGCAGGAGGAGGTGGGAGGGAGGTAAAGTGGTTATTATACAGAGTAGTAGGGGCATGGCCGCAGATCTGTTGTGCCAATCATTGAATCATTGGCAATGGAGAAAGAGCAGTCTACTCTTTCAGAAACTTCAGTGGAATATTAAGTGCATGTCCTTGCCCTACATGTTTATGCATGTTTTTACCTTGTCTTGGGATGTCAGTCAAGTCAGTTATAAGATAACACTTCCTGCATTGTTTGTGAAATAGGTATTGCTCTTATCCACACATTATAGATTAAGAAGTAGAGGGTATCAGGAACTTGACCATTTATCCCTCAGCTTGTAAGAGGGTTGGGCCAGGATTAAGAGGGGTCCCATACTTTTTTTTTGTTTTTTTAAGGCAGGTTTCTCATGAAGTTTAGGCTAACTTTGAACTTTGTGCAGCCCAGGCTGGCCTCAGATTCTCAGGAGAGATCCGCCTGCCTCAATTTCTTGAATGCTAGTCTTACAGGCGTATGCCACCATGCCCACCTCTCATTCTAATATTCTGAACAGAAGGGACCACTATTGTTGAAGTGGAATTTTAAGTAATATAAGTATGACCATTTATTTCTGTCTTTTTGAGAAGATCTCACTGCAGTTCAGGCTGGCCTTGAGCTTACTTTGTAACCCAGGCTAATCTCAAACTTGCAACAATCCTCCTTCTGCCTGCCAAGTGCTGGAATTACAGGTGTGCACTGCCACACTCAATTTCCAGGCACCCACAGCACACCCAGGGTTCCAGGGCTGGCATGGCGTGCAGCACTAGGGATTGAACTCTGGTCCTTGCACTTGCCAGGCAGGGGGCTTAGACCTCTGAGCTTTGTCTCCAGCCCAGTATGACCACTTTAACATGCAATTGGCATGGGATTTTCAGCAGTAAGGAGAATATTTCATTCCTGGATAAATGATCTGGTATTAAAAATACCAAGGGGCACAGGGTATGGCTCAGCAGTAAAGCACTTGCCCAGCATCCGTGCAGTCCAGAGTTCAAACCTCAGCATCAGAAAAATATACTGGGCTTCTGGTTAAATTCTCAGAAACCTAAAAATTTTTTTCTCCAAAACTTGTCCTAGAGTTAAGCTTGTGCTACTAGGATACAAAGGATACATTCTTTACCATCAACAAAACATTTCCAGAATTCATTTTTGCTCTTGAACCCTTAGAGTCTGTTTCACAGATGGTGTGGGGAAATGCTCCAGAGTAATATTTTGTACTGAGTTGTCACTGTCTGCCCAGCTCATCTCTCCCTCATCTCACCTGAGTAGCAGAGTTCTGTGACTTTTGTGTTTAATTTGCTTCAGAGGCCTCATCTTGGAGCTCTTCCTCCCAGAAGTGGCCCTCAAACTTCAGTGATGCTAGGTATCCTTCCCTGTTCATCCTCGTCCTTTCTGGCTCTGGGACAGAACAGAAACAAAGTTGTCTGTAATCTCTTTAGAGATCCAATCTTCTTCCTACTCTTAATTTGGAGAGGAATTTTCCCTATTTTTCCATGTCTTGAACCCTCTCTTGGTCTCTCC
>PVKN010035473.1:0-11627 GCA_004027915.1 Capromys pilorides | reverse complement strand
TACTTTACCACAGAAGGTGTCTCTCACAGGGGCAGTTTTGAATGCTAGGCTCCTTGTTTAACATTTCCCTTCCATGTACAGTTTGGAGGTAAGAAACAATTCATGTTACTGGGAGCAAAGAATGCTGCTGAGGTCTTTTGTGATAAAATAACCCTCTCTGATAATGACACAGAGATTCACAAGGAGAAATCCTTCCTTCTTTTCATCCTGCTTTCCCTGTTATTCTGAACTGTAACCATGATGATGAGAGCTGCTGCAGCCATTCTGACTTTGAGGAGAAGGAAATCAGGGGAAACACAAATAAAAAATATAGAGCCTCATATTGTTGAATATTTAATAACAACAGAGGACTGAATCCCCTATGAAATATGGCTTTTACAGTAGAATGAACACTATAATATAGTGCACTAGAAACCTTGGCCAAGGATATGGTTGTATGTGTATGTGTGTGTATAGACAGAGGGTAGGGAAAAAAGAGAGAAACAAAGAGAGAAGTATCACCAGATAATATTTTTCTCCCACTGAGGAGCATTTCCCACTAGAATTCCAGAATTCACCAGCAATCTAACTGGTTTGGAAGAAAAGCAGGTCAGCATGATGTGGTTTCTTCCAGCAAGCAAAGCATCTACAACAAGGTGTGGGATATTCCTTTACACAGCTGTACAAAGAGAAAAGAAATCTTAGAAAGCCTATTGCTTAGGCAGGCTGGGGGAAGGGTACTGGATTTGTGGTGGAGAAGCCAGAGTGTTACCAGGAAGAGATGAAACTGTGACTTATTTTCTTATGCTTCTTCGATTCAGCTTAATGAACCTTCAGGAAAGAAGCTGACTTGTGAATGAGAGGGCATCTACATTTTTCATTAACCTTTAAAGGAAAGCACTCTCTTTCCAATGAAAGGAAAAACTGGAAAATACTGTAGAACAGACTTAAAAGTTGAGAAAGTCGGTGTGAGACTTGTGGGAAAGCTCTAAATATCTTACATCTAGAACTATACAAAAGAGTGTCCTCTTAAGCAAACTGAGTAGTATTTCATTGTGTATAAATACCACATCCCCTTTCACAGGTCAATAGGCACATTGGTTATTTGGCAACTGTAAACACTGCTGCAGTGAAAAGGGGAATGAAAACATCCCTTTTACACACTGGTGTCAATGACTTTGCAATTATTCCCAGGAGTGGGATTGCTGGATCCCACTGTAGCTCTAACTTTTAATATTTTGAGAGACTGCCATATTGCTTTTCAAATGCCTGTACTAATTTCCCAAACAACCAGCAGCATACAAGCTTTTCTCTTCTACCCAGAAGTCTATGGGATCTTATCAGAGCATTGATATTAAAGGAGCTCTTAAATACATACCTGTCTAAAAAGCTGATGAAGCTTCTCACTAAGGAGCAACATTTCTCTTCCAGAAATGAATGACACACTCATTGAAGAAGGAGGAGTACATTCTAAGTTGTGACAGAACATACCACTGAAATGCATTGAAATTGATTGGCAGAAATTGAGCAAAATGGAGGAGCAATTCTAGAAGGAGCAGCTAATGTCTGCTTGTATGGCCTTCACTGGTGATTATCCATGGTGTTCTGCCTGGTTTTTGATAGCAAATAGGCTGGTTAAGCAGTAAAACTCAGGTTCACATAGAAAGCAATTAGAAAATATTTGTTGAATAAATTATGAGAATAGGGAGCCAAAAGAACCATGTGTCTTAGCACTTTATATGTGTAAGGATCAAGAAAGTCATATAGACAGCATTCTAATATGATAGAGAAATAGACAGTGTTATCTATGTGATTATATGCCTATGCCATGCTAAATCTTAAATTGTCAAATGCACCATCAGATATGTGCCCAAGTAGATAACCATATTTTAGGGAAAATCTTTTATTAGCACCCTTTATTTAAACAATTGATTTTTAATGGAATGAGACAGATGGTGATTACAAGTTCTTGTACATCATACAAGGGAGGTGTTGTGGCAGGAAAGGGTCTCCTGACCTGTGCTGCTGTGGTGCGCGATGCCAACACATGCAGACAAGCGGGACTGGCAGGATGGGCCAGTGGCTAATACAGTCTGATGCCTGAAATGCACGTGTTAGTCTGGTGAAATGATAGCCCCTTAATGGTCTCATATTAATTTCCCAAACTTGAATATGTTGACTTGGGCAGCAAGAGGGATTATGGAGCTGTAAGACAATAAATTCATGTTGTATTTAAACCATTAAGTTGACAATAATTTGTTAGAACAGCAATAAGGAAACAAAATAGATGCTAGCCACAAGAACCAAGTACTCAACTGTTGATAACTTGATTTACAGTTTATAAGCAAGTGTTCTTGGTAACTATAAAATGAATGATTTTTTTTCCCCCCACAGGGAGAATAGCAGTAGACAGAAGGGACTAAGATTTTTTTAAAACGACAAAGTCAAGTATGCTATTTAGAAACTAAATAGCACCTGAAAAGCATGTAACCTTGAAGCTGAACTTTGGAGGTAACTGGAGAATTTGAAAAACAACCATAGCCTGGGTTCTATCCCTAAGATTCTGATTTTATGGGGCACAGCTAGCTACCAGGATATAAACATTATCCTGCCTGATTCTAAAGGATTGTTCAGTTTAAGATTCAGGCCTTGAAGTTATTTTCTAGATAATATGTAAGCAGCAGGAGTAGTAAGAAATAACAAAATAGCTTCACATATCTTTTTTCCTTGTAAATAAGCTGTAGGGTAAAGTGAAGTTTTAATTTTATAGAGGTTCAGCAGCTATAGTAGTTACAGGAGGACCCATTTTTATGGGAAAACTTTTGTATTCCTACCTACTATGACGGTGTCCTTCTTTAAATAAAGCGTTGTGGCTAAAGTCCCTCTTCCTACAAGGGAATCTTGCTAGAGTTTTCTTAGTTTCTAATTTTGTGTTTATGCAGCCAGGCCTTCTGTTGTCACCCAAACTTCTGTTATCTTCATTATCCTGGAAAGGCTACTGATTTTCAGTGACTGTCAGTGAATTCTCAGTGCCCATCCTTTTCAATCATTTCAAGTCATTCACCACTCTGCGCATGTGTTTATTGCCTGCAATCACGCAAAAAATAAACTGTGCTTTGCTAATTCTATGAATAAAAGGCTGTGGGCCTGTAAAGGAAGGCTTCACTGCTGAAGACCCTATGAAAATTCACACTCTATATTTCTTTACTTAAGCTGTATTATGTAAACCAGAGATCATTCAGGTTTAGAGGCAACTTAAATCTGCTCTTGCTTCTACATATACTAAGTAGATGAAGCCTCTCTTCAGTTTGTAACTCAGTCTGTTCTGTGGGAGATTACGCCCATCCTTCAAGACAGTGGGAAAAGCCATTTCATGTTGTTTATCCACTTTTCCTTTCCTAAGCCCTTTTCCTGAATATTGGAATTGCTTCTTTATAGTTCTGCTGTGAAGTTTTGTGCCTTTGGCCCTTGTTAAAGCAGTCCCAATGGAGAAGAGAGTGGTTTCAGATGTTCCCCAATTAGCGAAGCACATTTCATTTCTTGCCTCTCTAGCATTCAGTACCAATCAGCACTGATCTTTTTTAAGTGTTAATGACACCCCCAAAGACCTGCCCTTTTTGTAAAATAAGTGATATGAATGAAAAGGCAAGGTGGTACAATGATGGAGTTAGAACACATTCTCCCATTTCTAATTCTGCCACTGAACTGTGTGGCCTGAAGGAAGTAATTTTTTCCTCTGGTTTCTATCACATTTTAAAAATAAGAATCAGAGTACTAATTTGTTTAGCCTGCAATTTATTAAATGTACACATTATTGAAACCCTGGGAGCATGTACCAGTCAACTGACAAGTTATAAATTATACAGAATACAAGAACTAGAATTTAATGCTAAAATGAATTTACCCAGAGGCCTTTCAAATAATACTGATCAAAAGGAGTTAACCACTATCTTTCCCATCAGAAACACTCGACTAGCAGTGGCCTGCTTTCACCATTGTTACCGGAAAATCCAGTATTCAGGTTTCAGGATTCTCTCATCACTCAAACTGTAGACCTTGTGATACACAGTGTGTGCTAAGAAGGACCCCTTTCCCTCCGCTGTCACATCTGGTGAGAGTGTTGCCAAAACCAAACAACCAAAAAAGAGATCCTAGAGGATTTCAGAAAATGGAAAGATATTCCCTGCTCCTGGATAGGAAGAACCAACATTGTGAAGATGGCCATACTCCCTAAATTGTTATACAGATTTAATGCAATTCCCATCAAAATACCATCAACAAACCTCACAGACCTGGAGAAATCATTCCTAAAATTTATTTGGAACCAAAACAGACCCAGAATTGCAAAGACACTTCTGACCAACAAAGGTAAGGCAGGAGGCAATACAATTTCTGACTTAAAGTTATAGTATAAAGCTACAGTGATAAAATCAGCATGGTATTATCAAAAAAATAGATCTGAGGATCAATGGAATAGATTAGAAGATGCAGAAGCAAATACAAACACAGTCAGCCACCTTATCTTCAACAAAGGAGCCAAACACGCTCACTGTAAGAAAGACAGCCTCTTTAACAAATGGTACTGGAAAAACTGGCTTTCTACATGCCAAAGACTAACACTTGACCAAAGTCTATCACCATGCACTAAACTAAAGTCAAAATGGATTAAGGATCTAAATATTAAAAAAGAAATGTTAAATCTCCTGGAAGAGAAAGTGGGAGAAAACCTTGAAGACATTGGGGTAGGTAAAAAGTTCAGGGACAAAAATCAAAACGCACATTTAACACTTGAAAGTATTAACAAGGGACTTCCTCCGTCCAAGAAATTTTTACACGTCAAAAGGAATTACCAGTAGATTGAAAAGACAACCCACAAATTTCGAAAACATTGTAACAAACAAGTTTTCAGACAAAGGACTTCTATCTAGAATTTATAAAGAACTAAAAACCTTTAAGGTAACAACATCTAAAGACCCAATCCAGAAATGGGCATCTGAGATAAACACATACTTCTCAGAGAAAGAAATTCAGCAAGCCTATAAATACATGAAGAAAAGCTCCACATTGCTAATCATCCATGAAATGCAAATTAAAGCTACATTTAGGTACCATCTTACCCCAGAAAGAATGGCTATCATAAAGAAGTCAACCAACAACAAAGGTTGGAGAGGCTGTGGGGAAAAAGGAACCCTTCTCCACTATTGGTGGGAATGCAGATTGGTGCAACCATTATGGAAAGCAGTGTGGAGGCTCCTTAAAAAACTAGAACTAGAAATCCCATTCAACCCAGCCATCCCCCTACTAGGAATTTTCCCAGAAGAACTGAAAACATCATACCATAGCAGTATCTGTGCACCTATGTTTATAGCAGCCCAATTCACAATAGCCAAATCTTGGAAACAACCAAAATGCTCATCATTTGAAGAATGGTTGAAAAAGATGTGGTATTTTTATACAATGGAATATTACTCAGCTATAAAGAATGATAAACTGGAAGACTTCATATATAAATGGATGTATCTTGAACATATACTCATAAGTGAAATAAACTAGACCTACATGTGTAAATATCATATAGTCTCCTTAGTGTAAAAACTCTAAAGACGAAATAAAAATGGAAAGGCATAACACAGCTGAACGGAAATCAAAGACTTATGGATCAAACAACAGAGTGACCGGAAGCAGAAAAGAGAGGAAACATGGCAGGAGCAACACCATGCACTTACGTACACAGGGTGAATTGGATGTTGGTCCTAAGAACCATGAAAAGCTTCTTGACACTGATAATAGCAACATGCAAGACTGAAACAATGCCTGGAATGCTTGTCATTCTGGGCTTTTAAATGGGTACTGCTCCTCATGTAAGCTCAGTTATAGCCATGCTCTCTCTCAAGTAAATGGTTGGTTAACAAGAAAGCAAAGAGGTGTATTAAGTGAGAGTAAGAGACTAGGCAAAATGCCATAGACTTGACAGGCTACAATTTTGTACATCCTTGGATTTCTACATGTCTGTGTAAAAAGGTGTAACTGCTCTTGTCACATTCTATAGAGATTTATTAGAATATCAATGATTGACAGAAAATACCAATTTCGAACTAAGTCTAAGATGTTTGATGTTCAGAAAGATAGTAATGTTTAGCTCAATTACCTATATTGTAGATTAATAATATCACGAAGCTTCTCTAATGTATGGTTAAGAATGTAAATAAACAGACTAAAAATTGAAGGAAAAGAAGGGCTACAAGGATAGCCAACATTTTGGCCCTGGCCCTTCAAGGTCAGTGAGGACTCAGGACATAAGAGAACCTGTGCTGTAACATCCTACAACTCAGTGGTTTCCCAGATCTTCTGTTCAAGGAGACTGTGGGACCTCAGAGGAAAGGGATAAATGAAGTATAGTATGTCTAAGGAGAGTCACCTAGAGAAAAAAACATTCTCTCAGGCTTTCACAGAGAGCAGACTGGTCAAGCAGCAGCCGTGACTCATCCTGATGGCTGACACTGATAAAAGTTCTACAAAGCACTGTACATGGTTCCAAAGTTAATTCTGAGGGGAATTGACCTTGGAAGATACAAAAGATGAATGTTTTGTTATACAGGTCTTGCTTTAACTTGCCCTGGTCACTCAGCAGAAAAACTTAATTACGAGGCATGGAGCACAGAGCTAGATTAGAATGATGAGCTGTAAGAGGCTTAAACCAACAGCCTCCAACATTACCAGTTTCACTGGTAACCAATTACAATTATAGAACATTGGATTATGTATAAAACTACTTCCTCTTAGTTCTAAGAGAAGAATTTTTTTCTTTTTTTCTTTCCTTACCAATATTGATTAGAGAATTTGTCATGCCTACACCCTGTGCTCCGTATAACTACTATGAGGATAACAATATGCAATGTGTCAGTTATTGCGAATGTACTACTAATATGTTTAGAAACTATCATACTGTTATTTCTAATTAAAAGTAATAAAATTTTAAAAAAGGAATTACAGAATTTTTATTAATTAAACAGTGACCTATGTACTCCCTTCCCTATCTGGGAAAACACAAAGGCCCAATTCTTTGTTCTCTACCTGCTTTTATAGTTTTTTTTGTTGTTGTTGCTATGGAAACTGGGCATGAATGTGGTGCCCCTATAGCTTATAGGTGCAAAACCTCTGGCAGAAGGAATTATGGCTTAGCCTGGGCAAATAGTCTGTCTTTTATTGACCTAAATCGGTCCTATCTCCTCCTTATCTCCTATATGTTTCTAAAGTTCTGACAGAGCATAGGAAAGAGTGAGGAATGAGGTAATTTAGACAAGGCTGCTTCTATGTAAATGCTTCACACAGGGATTTAACTAAATTGAGTTCTGCCTCTGTCTCTTTCTACTTCTAAAAGTGAAGAGAGTATTATGGTACACACCATTCATTACAATGGTAATAACCTGTGGAGGTTCCTTTGTATTATGCTTGTCTTCTCAGTAAAGTAGAAAGTAAGGTCCCACTAGTTAAAAACTTTGGGCAGATGGAAGTATTGAGTTTTAGAGAGAGATGAACTGTACAAGCCAGATGGGTCTGGGAGATGTGCCTGGAAGAGTTTACAGGAACTCTGCCTGGGAAGCTGTGTTGTTCAGGTTTCCTGCAGGGGAAACAGAATTGACTAAACATCCCAGCGTTTGCCCTTCTACACCTACAATCACACCAACACCAAGAGCCATGCTTTTATGGAATGCTGACACCTAACAACCATGCTGGGGCAATGCCTGTTCATTACACAAGGGGGATTCCTCAACTGTATGAGTTTGACCAAGAGATTCTTATCTTCCCATCCAAAAGCTCTTAGAAGTGTGCTATAGTCTCAGAATCTTCCTATTTCCTTTGTCCCACCCTCTTTTCTAGAGGCCAAATCTGTGCCTTAGTCTGGTTCCTGTCTCTGCCTTCATTTGCATTTTTAACTTTTTGTTTCACATGCATTTCCTCAATAAGTCTTTAACACATCTAATATTATTTTAAGGTCTACTTTTTTGGAAATATAAACTAGCACATGGTGTCAGAACTGGTCTGGTAAAAAAATGGTGCAATGGAATTTGGGGAATGGTTTGCTCATATTTCTCATCTGGCAAAAAAGATCCAAACTGGAGCATTGATTGACATGTAACTAGTCCTTAACAGGGATATGCTGGACTGTTTGCTAAAGATTTCAACATCCCAAGATGTTACCAGGGAAAACACTTGACGTAACTGTCCTTATACTTGCAGTAATTTGAGAAATACGGAGGGAAAAATATTGAGTAAGATAGCAGAGTTGGCTGTTCTTACTTGGTACTATTGACACTTTAGGCTCTAGAGAGAAATATAAAACTGAGAGCCACTGACAGGTAATCAACAGAAAGTGAAAGAGACAGAGCAATGCAAACAGAAACACTGAAAGGACACCAAGGGTTTGGAAGATTTACTTACATTGACAGGCATTGATCAGGATCATTCCCACAAAATCAGGCTCTGATCTTTGGTGGTTTAGGGTTTTAATGAGATGCCCAAGCAGGAGGTACAAAGGTGAGACCGCACAGTCTGGCAATTCTTCTGATTAGCTAGCAGGGTGAGATCATCAGTTATAAGGGGAGATTAATGGTCATCAGTTCCTGAAGCTTGATGCAAAGGTACAATCAGGCACCCTGCATTCTTGGTTATGTTCTTGTGGCTACAGGGGTCAAGAAAGTAATTATAAAGCCATGAAGCAGTTGTACAGATAGGAAGTTTCAAAGTTTTAAAAGGAACAACTTCTCTTGCACAGTTTTTTCCCTTCCATAGAGGCCTCTTTCCTAGCTTGCATATAACCCGCATCTCATAGAATGGAAGAGTAAAGAGAAATACAACTAAGTAGTGAAAAGAACATTTGATAGTGTCGCAGAGGCTCTGAGACATAGAAATGTGTGACTTGTGCAGGTCTGTTAAGGTGAAATCAGGGTCCTGATTTAAACACAACTGGAGAATATCTGCATGTCTGCTCCAGAGGTTGTTGCCTATGTGGGCACCACTCAGTGCTCAGCATGGTGCTGCAGAGATACTGCAGAGTCCTCTCCCAGAGAAGCAACAAACACAACCCTCAGGAGCCGCCCTGTCTGCTCGTAAGGCTGGCATGTTGATAACAAAGATTAAATCCCAATAGGACCTGGATCAAGACATGGTGGACTTGCTAAAAGAGGAAAGTAATCAAACTTAAGAGGAATGACAAGAAATGAGATGGATTTGCAGCAGATTAGACTCATGGATGAAAAGCTTAATAAACTCAAAATAGTAATAAAAATATCTGAAATAAAACCCAGGGTAACTAAAAGTTGGAAAAAGAATGAAGTGGTTGAACACATTGTGGAAGCTAGCATGGGTAATTGGAAGGCAAAATAAAGAGAGAGAAAGAGACAGAAAAATATATCAAGATAATAAAAATTTGGTACATTCAATAGCTAAATGGATACACTATACAAAATCCATTCAATGGAATACTATTGAGTGCAGAAAGCTATAAAACTATGGAAGACAGTGAAAAGTCTAAATACATATTTCTAAGTGATGGAGCCAACCTGAAGAACTATGTCCTAGCTCTGAGTCCAACCGTATGACATCAGAAATGGAAAAAAGAATAAAAGCAATAAAAAGATAAGCAGTTATCAGGTGTTGAAGTTGGGACAAGATATTTGGGGCAGTGGAACCATACTACATTGATAGTTAGATACCTATACACATTGTCAAAATGTGTAGAATGTACAACACCAAGAGTAAACCTAGTGTAACCTATGGGGTTCCAAGTTAAGAAAGTGTCAAAGCAGGTAGTCAGGGATAGCAGATGTATCACTCTTGATTAGGATGTTGACATCAGTAAAAGATATGTATGGGGTAGTAAAGAACTCTGCTCAACTTTTCTGTGAGACTAAAAGTGCTCTAAAAAACAAAAAATGATATTGAGAACTAAAGTAAAATCTATACTAAGAACTAATATACAAAGTTTTTAAATGTCATGAAATGGTAAACATGAGAATATTATACCAAAATATATTATAATGAAATTGCTAAAAACCAGTAATAAAGAAAAAAATATTAAAAACTGGCCAGAGGAAAAAGGTCTTTGGATAAAAGGACAAGAATGATGGACAATTTCTTGTAGAAAACAATGGATACATGCTTGCATGACAGAACATTTTACCAAGTGACGTACTTCAGGGAAAATGGATATACAAAAATACACTCATGACCATAGTGTCCTCTGATCCCATTTCCAGAAAAGAGTAGTTTGCTCCAAATATCACTGCAGCAGCAGCTCAGAGGAAAGATTTTGAAACATTAAATACCATTCTTGAAATTGCACAATGGGAGAGGAAAAGGGGAGATGAATGGGGAAAAATAAAGAGGAACTAAGACATATCACATGCAGGTACAAATTCCCTATGATGGATGTGATCATTATCCACATCTAAATTATGCCAATAAACTTGGTTATTAAAAATGTTATATAGATTAAGTTAGAGATTTATGTAAGACACTGTTGTCCAAATAGGAAGACTGTATGGATCTAGAAGCCAGTAACTGAAGCAGAAGTCATCTCTTTCAACATCATTCTCAACCACCCTCAGGGATTTCAGGTTCATATAAATGTAACTCTGGGTTCTTTGGGTTAAGGACTTGTTTCCAGTGGGAGTATGTTTCATGAAGCTGTGATACTTTTCTAGCTTGTTTATACTTAACCCCACTATGCTCTCCTTGGTGGCTATGGTTTTTATTTTCTACCTCTATGATTTTAACTACTCTAAGTATCTCATGTAGGTGGAATTACATAGTAATTGTGGGTTTTTGGGGGTAGTAACTGACTTTTGCTAATTGACTGGTCTATTTTATCTAATATAATTTTTCCAGTTTATTCATGCTTCAAAATACATCAGAATTTACTTTCTTTTAAGACTAAATAATACATACATATTTTCTTGTGCGTACATATATGCATGCACGCACACACGTATACAGACCCATTTTGTTTATTAGTTCATTGGTCTCAAGACATGGTTTACTTCTAGATTTTAGCTATCCTGAGTAATGCTGCTGTAAATGTGGGTGAACAAATATTTCTTTGTAAACTTCCTTTCAGTTCTTTTCAGTAGGTGTTCAGGAGTGGAATTGCTCAATCATTTGTAATCCTTATTTTTAATTTTATTTTAAGACCTGCCATGTTATTTTCCTTGCGGCCTTGATTACTTTACATTCCTACCATCGATGCTCAACAGTGCCAATTTCTGCTCCTCTCTGTCAATAGCTGTGCATGCATATATGGATGTGTTATAGAAGTCACTGTACTAATGGATGCGAGGTGGCTTTTCACTTTAGTTTTGATTTGGATTTCCTTAATGGTTAGTTTCATAACCCTATTCATGTAGACAGAGCTCAGTCCTGTCCATATTGTTCCCTTGTATTTTGTGTTTATTTTGTTGTTATAAGTGTGTCTTTATTCCGGATATTAACACTTCAACAAATATAATATTTGAAAACATTTTTCCCATCTTATGGGCTACCTGTTAACTCTATTAATATTTTCTTTTGATGTATGTTTTTTAAAAATTATAAGGCCAGGGAGATAGCTCAGTAGGGCTGGGGAGATAGCTCAGTGGGCCAGGGAGATA
>PVKN010035472.1:0-11628 GCA_004027915.1 Capromys pilorides | reverse complement strand
GGAAGTAATGAGGTTTTCAAATCACATTTAGGCTGATTTTACTTTCAGAGCTGCCCTCCGAACATAATTAGGGTACATATGTGGGTCTGTGTCTGTGTGTCTTTCTGTCTATATTGTTACTGATTTGGGAACATTTTTCCTTTCACAGACTTAGATATTAATTGCCCCCCCCAGTATTACATTACTCCAATAATCCAAAATAACATATCCAAATTCTCATATTGGTCTCACTAAAGGAAATCTCAGATAAGGGTTTTCATTAATCATTCACTCCTGAAAGAATGAAATACTCCAATTGTATTTCAGTGCTATGTACATCCCCCATGCTCATAGCAGCATAGAATTCATAAGAGCTAAAACTTTAAAGTTGATTTGCTGTCCATCAACAGAGGAATAGATAAAAAAATCTGATATTTACATACAGTGGGTACTTCTCTCCTTTACAGAAGCATAAACTTAAGATATTTCTATGAAAATGAATGTACTTTGAATCCACTATGTTAACTGAAATAAATTAGACGCACAAGTTTAAATATCACACAGTTCCTCTTATATTCTTTTATATCTCAAATTATAAATGCAAAGCAAAATAAAATTCAATATGTAGGAGATAGGGAGATAGATCTTTCTTAACTAGGAAGTGGACCAAAAGGTCAAAAGAGGGGAGAAAGCAAACAGGAGTAGGGAATGAAAATAGATGCGCTATATACATTTGCCAACTCACAAACGTAAGCATTATTTACAGCAAATATGTACTACTTAAAAATAAACAAAATTGAAGCACATCACACTGTTTGATCATGCATAACCAATCCATGGATTACCCTACAAAGGTTAAGGAAGCCAACTGTAAATTTCCTTGTGTGAGGTAAATGCCTCCTCTTTCCACAACTCTCAGCTTTGCTCACAAGTGAGTCACCCTTGCACTGGGTAAATTAGCATATGGCTGCTCTGAGGGAATGGATAAAGACATAGATCAAGGACCTAAGTCATGCAGAGAGACTCATTCCACTTACTTGCAGGCTGTCTTTTCAATGAGTTTTTTTTTTTTTTTAAACAAGAAAATCCCAAAATCTGAAAGTCCAATTTTCCTAGAGAGTGTATCAGATATTTCTTTCCAGCACAGAAGTGCTTTGTCTTTGACTGACCTACAAATGACAGAAACCTACTATTCAACATGGAAAAGGTTCCAGAAAGCCACTTGGAAAGGAGATTTCAGGACCAATCAAAAAATTTCTGTTCCTGTATATTTACCAATGGAAAGACCAAGACTCTGGGAGAAAAAATCATTGTCACTGGAAATTGTGAGTTGTGTTTTCATTTGGTTTAATTTCTTTCATTTTATCTTGGTTTTGTCATCTGAAAGCATGTCTTAGCAATTCACAGTGATGTAGTTATGAAGCATTTGTGGATTTGGTAATTTGTTTTCTTCTGTAAAGAAAAATGGAAAGGGAGATATTCATACCACACATAGAAATAGCTTTTGCTAAAGATTCCCTACATGACTGTTATTAGGGTCTCATATATCTTAAAAAAGAGTACAATAAAAATATAAAACACTGCTGCTAAGGAGAGACATCTTAAAATGACAAGTCGCATAGGATGACAGACTCACATATGTTATGAATTGATAGAGTTAGATAATATAGGGGCCGGGGAGATAGCTCAGTAGAATAAGCACTTCTGTGGCAAGCTCAGGTTCCTGAGTTCAATCCATGGCACCGCAAATATATATATATGCCTCAGGCTAAAAGTCTTATGCATGTTCACTGACTATTTAAGAAACAAATTTATGCAGCACTAACCTCATGACAATAGAACATTTATAACAATTCAGTTCTCATAAGACAAGGCCCTGTAGGGGGTAATACTCTATGGTGCCATCTTCAAAGTTGTGATATGGCTTTTATAAAAGTCTTTGCCTTCTCCTTTGGAAATGGGACTAACAAATTATGTAATTCACATTATCTAATCAATTCATTATTGCTACTAAATGGGAAAGTCTTTTTCCAGCAAATCCTATAACCACTTGGTTGCAATCAGTAATTTAACTTTGCATACAAAAGAAAGCATGTGTAGGAAAAGCAGTGATGCTGTTAGAATGAGATTGACTCATACAGAGAAGAGCCAGTAAGATCTGGAGTTAGAGACAACTAAGAGGAGGAGAAAAGGAGAAGAAACCTTTCAGATATACAAAAGTTGTGATTTTTATGACACTCATTAAAGCTTGAAAAATTATGAGTGAGAACTTTTCATGCATTCTCTAAATACACATCATTTAGGGCTGGGGACCCTGGTGGAGACCTACGTGAAGGCCATCAACAGTGGGACGGTGCCCTGCTTGGAGAACGCAGTGAGCACTGTAGCCCAGCGTGAGAATGCAGCGACCGTGCAGAAGGCAGGCGCCCACTACAGCGAGCACATGACCCAGCGACTGCAGCTCCCCACAGACACGCTCCAGGAGCTGCTGGATGTGCACATAGCCTGTGAGAAGGAGGCCATCACGGTCTTCATGCAGAGCTCCTTCAAGGATGAAAATCAGGAATTTCAGGAACAGCTGGAAGTAACACACATTAGCATTTATCCTTTCTCAGCCCCAGCCTTCTGGAAGGAGGCTTAGACTCTGCATTCCTCCTTCCATTGTTTACAACCATCTCATTATAAAAAGAACCTTGATTATTGTGATGAACAGGGCTTTTAGGGCTGCAGTGCACTCTAGAAGACAGCACTTAATACTGCCTCAGAACAAATCATCAATACATCATCATGCATCTGTGAGCCCCCAGATCTCTAGTGGGTCTCTGTAAGGTGGCTAAGTGCTCTGCTCCCTGCGCAAGCTGAGCACCAGGCATCTCATGGGCTCAGGCCTCATCTAGAGGCTTTGTGGAAGTCCTTTCTACCTCCACGCAAGCCAGGAGGCATCAAATCCTCCTCTTATTTCTAGACCTTCAACAACAAGCTTCAGAAACAAGCTAAAGGTAGAGAAAACTATTTGTAAGGATGCTTAGGATTCACGCACACCCAACAGAGTGCTCTCTGTTTCTTAAAGCCCACTTGTGACCTGTGACATAATGGAGTCAGAGATTGAACGCCACCCTATTCTCAGATGAAGGGGTGGTTCAGGAGGAGACCTCTCCTGAGACATCTTCATTCTGCAGTTCTGAGGCAAAATCACTGTAAGTTGTATTACAGTCTCTAGACCAATTGAAAACTAGTAAACATTTTAGTTCTTATTGAGGAAATGTAGTGAAATGGTGATTTCCAAAAGTTCACAAATAAAAAATACTCGTTCCTGTTCCTCAAATATTCAAGCTGTCACTGACAGTGTGTGAAAGGGTTCACAATGCATGCACATCATTCCTACAGATGTAGGTCATCAGGAATTTATTCTTATCCACAGTAATTCAAACTCTCTGGTGTTTTACTTTCATTCAGAATCTAATTCCTTGGTTATTAGTAGAGTTTGGGTACTTGTTAGCTATATTATAGCTCAATTAATCGGAAAGCTTAAGCCTTCTGAATTCATCATTTTATAGAAGAATAGTGAGCCTGACTCAGGCTACTCTGTAGAAGTCACAGAGAACTGACAAGAATCAGGACCAAAGTCTTCTGGCTCTTTTCCATGTGCCAGTCCACTTGAGGCACTCGGATTTGTTTTGTTGTTGTTGTTTTTGTTACTTGTTTGTTTGTTTTCTTTTGTTTCAGTTTGGGGTTTTCTCTGTGTGGGTGGGGGTTGTTGTTGTTTGTTTTTTAGCTTTTTTTTTTTTGAGATCTCTTTTGCTGTTTTTCAAAGAGAATCCCAGTTACCCCTTCCTTCCAAAACCTTCTTTCTACTGTGTTTCCTTACATTTTTTTGGCAGAGCACTGTGGAGAGAATAAAGGAAGAGTTCTTGCTGCAGAACGAAGCAGCATCTACCAAATACTGCCAGGATCAGCTGGAGCAGCTCTCAGCATCCCTGATAGAAAACATTTCAGAAGGACTCTTCTCTGTTCCTGGAAGCCACCGTCACTACTTAGAAGCCAGAAGGGGGGTTGAGGAGGGCTACATGCATGTGCCCAGGAAAGGAGTTAAGGTGAGTAGTATGGAGTGGGGTGGGGATGGTGGAATCATAGTAGAATCACTCTGAGCAGAATGGAATCAGAGAGCCTTTGCCGATCCTCATGAAAGTGTAAGACAACAGTGCCATTTCTAAGATATAAGTAGAACACGGCAGTATGTTGACATTTGTTTCATTTTATATCTACTGTCAATTAGATGGTCTTATATAAAGCAGATCTAGTTCTTCCCAAAAAGGACATCAAACTAAGAATTCAGGTGAAACAAACCATTTCATTTATTTATCAGAAGTGGATAGTTTACAGGCTAGCGAGATAGGTCAGTGGACTAAACACCTGCTTTGGCAAAAACAGGGACAAGGGTTTGATCCCCAGTGCCACATGCTGTGCCAGCCCCACCCAAGGGCATGCTGATCCAGGAAAGGAGTCCAGGCATGGTGGCACACTTCTGTAATCCTAGTGCTGGGAGGTTGAAAACAAGAGGATTACTATGAATCCCAGCTGTGTAGTGAGACCCTGTACCAAATACATAAAAGAAAAAACTGTGGATAGTTTGAGGGGTAAGTGTAGGAGATACAATAGGGAAGCAATTACAGTTACATTCTTCTCCGTAAGGTTATCTTGCTTTAGAGGAACAAAATGCTATTTCACTGGTAATAGGGTGATAAGCGTCAGGCTACTCCTACAATACCTGGCATATATACCCACGGTAAATGTGTAGCTAAGAGAAATTGAGCATCCCCGTATGATACCAGGTATACAGTATATTCACATGATTTGGTTGGATTGCCAATTTAGTTCTCAAAGAATAACACAAACCAGGTGCCACAGATACTGTCTCCCATGCTGATGCAGTAGAAAACTGTGATGGCACACCAGCCAGGTGATAGCACTGAGGTGGCAGTCAATAGACTCGGAATTTTTGTTGCTGTTGTTTTTAACAGTGCTCTTATTGTTGTCCTTTGAGGCTGTATAAACGTGCATTCCCCCAATAGTTCTACAGATGTTCCTTTTTCTGGACATTCTCAGCAACATCTGTTATGCTTAGGCTATGTCCATCTGGTGTCAGCTGACAACTCTCTGTGTTTTGATTTGTATTTCAGAAATGATTAGTGATGTTGAGAACTTCTATAAATATCTATTGGGCATTTGAATTTTTTCTTTTGAACTGCATCTGTGTAGATCCTTTGTCCATTTAAAAAATCAGGTTCTTTGTTATTTTGACTGTTGAACTGTGTGAGTTTCATGTGTGCTTTGGACTCCTTATCAGATCTGTGTTGTACAAAGATTGTTCCCATTCTGTGCATTGCCTTTTCATTTCATTGCTTATTTCTCTTACTGCGAAGCAACTGTTTAGTCTGATGTCATCCCATGTTTATTTTTGCTGCTGTTAGCTGAGCTATTGGTATCAAATTCAAATTTCATCGCCAAAGTCAGCCTCATTTTGTTATTTTTCTTTTCTTTTATGTCCTTTTGAGACAGGGCTTCATTATGTTCTTCAGGCTGGCTTGAGCTCACTTTGTAGCCCAGGCTGGCCTCACACGTGCAGTAATGCTCCTGCCTCAGCCTCGTGGGTGCCGGGATTACACGTGTGTGCCACTGAGCCTGGTGCCAAGTCAGCGGCAAAGAGGATTTTCTTCCCCTGTGTTTTTTCAAAGAATTTTACACTTCTAGATTCCTACATTTACTTTTATGTAAGGTTTAAGATAAAGGTCTAATTTCATTTTTTCTTGGCTTTTTATTCTATTGTCTTTTATACCTTTTCAACACCAATACCATGCTGTTTTGATTATTACATAAATATGATGGAATATTATTCAGACTTAACAAAGTCTGTCAATTGTGATGACATGGATACGGGATCTTCACGCTATTTTCCATAGATGAACCTGAGGACATTACACTAAGAAAGATGTAGAAAGACACTCAATTCTAGTGACACAAACTGAATCCTGAAGTCCAATTTTCATTGAGGAACAGTAGAATGGTGATTACTCGGGATGTGGGGAGAGATGCTGGCAAATAGGTACAAACATACATTATCCATGATGTAGTTCTAGAAACCTAATGCAAAGAAAGGCATCTATAATTCAAATAATCCATCACACACCTGAAAGTTGCTGAGAAAGTACATCTAAAGTGTTTTCACAACAACAACAAAAAGCAACCTTATGGGGTGAGGGATATATAAATTACCTTGATTGTAGAAATCATTTACATATATCAAAACATAATACTGTGTACCTTAAATATATACAATTGTTTTTGTTCCTCTCACCTCAACAAACCTGGAAAATTTCAGAAGGCATCTTAGAAATCGTCCTGGTGGGAGATAATAAAAGGTTAAATATGTTAGGAAAGCTAAGAGCACCATCAAGGCATAAGAAAAGAAATACTGCAAATAAAGGAAGCTGTGTTTCTAGGACCCCACATGATCTGATTGGAGCTGTAACTTGGCAAGGTTGGTGGACACTGAGAGGAGCCTAAAGGACAGGGAAGGAAGGTGCTGTAGAGGGAATTCATGTGACCAAGCAGCATAGACTCACCTCTCACCACACATGGAAAGGAACCTCTGTGGCTTCCTAAGAAGGAGGGAAAATTTACAGATGCATAGGGGTATTAAATAATAGTTGTCTTGTCAGAAGCCTAGATCTTTGCCAAAGTTCCTCCTAGTTCCAGTTTTGTTCTTCGTTCCCAAGCAAATGAGGTCCTTCAGAGCTTCCTGCAGTCTCAGGCTACTGTAGAAGACTCCATTCTGCAGTCTGACAAAGCCCTCACTGAAGGAGAGAAGGCAATAGCAGGTAAGGGGAGGGATCTGATCTCTGGTGTAATGGCCAGGTAGCCTCGAACCCCTCAGGCTAACTGAACAGGAAAAACTTCCTGAAATAAAGAGCTTCCTGTTCTATGGCAGATCTCCTATTCTGCCAAATCTATGGACAGTAAGAGGAGTTGGGGTTCACACCCAGCATATCAGTGCCTTTCCATAAATTTGGAATCCTGATCCCGCTGGCATGGATAAGGATGAACTCAGAGACTTTGCCTTGTCCATGTTCAAAATCAGTTTGATCTCTGAGTTGAGGTTAGAGCTCAACCCTGACTGTTGTTCTTTCCCTCTCTAAAATCTTTTGGGGAGCAGTTGAGAGGGCCATGAAGGAGGCGGCTGAGAAGGAACAGGAGCTGCTAAGGCAAAAAACCATGGAGCAGCAGAAAAAGATGGAGGCCCAAGAGAGAAGCTTCCAAGAAAATGTGGATCAGCTAAAGGAGAAGATGGAGAGGGACAGGGACAACATTCTGAGGGAACAGAAAATCATGTTGGAGCACAAGGTGAAGGTGAGTCTGCATGGGGCCTGCCAGTATCTGAAGTAGAGGAGACTGAAATTTTAAGTACAGCCTTGATTCCTACTGTAATTTCCAGGGAAATCCAAAGGTAAATGTTTCAGTTACACCTTCGGTGAACTGCACTGCTACTGGTGCCTGTGAAAACCTTTAAGAATTCAGTACTGCTGTAGACTCAGGCTCTGGAGGGTACAAATAATATCCCCCAGGGTTTCATGTGGCTGTTTGTTGAGATTTTAAGGTGGTCTTAGCGTCTTCCACTTGAATTTGGCCTCAGTCCACTCATCCTTAGAATTCTTCCTATGGCCATCAATGAGATCTGAAACCGGTCCATTTGATCTGAATTTATTAGATTTGTCCTGATATAAGATGGGGGGATAAGCAAAAGTTCAGAGAGTGCTCCACTTGCTTCAACTTCTGACTGATTCACTCTGTACAACTAATGTAAAATAAGCCCTTGTCCCAAACTGGTACTCGATGACCAGTGTTCCATACAAAGTCAGCATTTCCAATCCTCTGTTAGGTGAACATGGCTATTCCACTACAGTTAGAGCTCAGCTTGTGGTCTCTGCCAAAGGGCATCCCTTGTGCAGGAACCAGACTCCTCTTCACACCAGTAGGATTGCACTGAGGAGATCTCTCAGGGACCTGGGATATGCTCACAGTCAGCATCAAATATCTGGAAATAGCAAAGAATATTCTTTTGTGGGGGAGGGATAAGTTCTCAATATGCTGTTCAGGCTGGCCTTGAGCTCACTTTATAGCCTAGGCTAGTCTTGAACTAATAGCAATCCTCCTGCCTCAGAGTTTCAAGTGCTGGGATTCAGGGCTGTGCTACTACACACAGCACAAAGAATATTCCAAGGTCAAAGAGAAATACATATATGTGTTTAACAGCAGAAGTTATTAAATACAAAATTCTGATGGATAATCATTGAAGATTTTAAAAAATGAATTCATCTTTTATAGGTCCAAAAAGAACTTCTAATGGATGAATTTAAAAAGAAATCTGAAGCATTAAATGAAGAGATAACGAGACTAAGAGAACACATTAACTCAACTAAAACCAAGAAATCTTGCTTCGTATGGCTCCGTAATAGAGTTACCCATCTTTTCCGCTGAAGTAACCTGGGGCTGGTAAAATATCTTCATTTGCTTTAGGGATGCAAATGCCCAGTTCATACTTGTAATGCAGTTTGAGAGTTTCTGTGAAGGCAACAATAAAAAGAGACTTCTTTAATTTTAAAACATGAGAGTGTGCCTCTGTTAAAGTCTTTTTATTTAACAAAAAATTAAAATAAAAATTATCAGCCACACCAGTCCCCCCTCCAGGGTGCACTGAGATGGTGATTGAGACTGAGTGTGGTGGTATGCACCTTTAAGTCATTTAGTTCCGTGAAAGACACATTTTCATTAATCTCTCTAAAAATATTTCTTCTCATTCCAACACATGTGTTCCAATTGTTCTTTTCAACTTTCTGAAGCAATTCTGGAAATCCTCTTTTGTGAGGGTCTTTACAGGTGTGATTAAAAAGTCCAGTGTTTGCTACTTCCAACTATAAGAAGGGGACTCATAAAATCTTTCAGTGTCCTCCTCGAGGACACCCACCAGAATGGCACCATCTGGCTGGTGGCTCTTTCCCAAAGTAAAAAATGACCATGAAAGGTCAAATTGACCAGGAAAACAAGGCACTCACACAACACTGCCACTGAAGCCACTCACAAAACAAGACTTCAGCTGCTTCAGGGAATGACAATAGCAGACTAAGGTGCCTGCTTATGCAGGCTCAGGGACTGAAGTTTGATCCCAGGCCTGCCTGCCAACTCCACCCCCAGGGGCACACCAAGATGGTGACTGAGACTGGGCCTGGGGGCGTCTGCCTGTAATCCCAGCACTTGGGAGGCTCAAAATTGGAGAATAACCACAAGTCCAATCTGTGTAGTGAGACCCTGGAGGCCTTGTACTGAATATATAAAAGAAAAAAGAAGAAAAGAACTGACAATAGGGTTTTTGAAGTGAGCAGAAGTACTTGGAGCGAGGTTAACGGCAATGTCTTTCCCTTTCAATTACACTGAAAATAATGTTTTCAATATTTACACCTTCATGATTCTTTTCTAACATACCTTGTATGTGTATTTGCACAATTGTATTTTATGTACTGTCAGTGAGGACAATTTTGAACATATACACTTGCACAGTTACATGAAAATTTCCTTGTGTAGCACTCCCAGAAATGAAATTCCTGGTCAGCGAGGATGCGTGTCTCACTGCGTCTTTCCACATCAGCTCTGCTGTCATTCAAATTCTCGCTGGCAGCTCACTTACTTACCAGCACAGCAATGGCAGCCTCACAGCAACACTTTTCACTTCTGCTGAATGGCAGCTGTGTGTTGATACCTTTTCTACACGTTAATTTGCACATTTTTCCTACAAGCCAGGGGAAGCATCTCTTCCTATGTCTGCTGGTTCTTCTTTTATTTTGAGAAAGGCCTGTGTTTGCTTTGTTGTTGTTGTTGTAATGTGGCCTGCATTTTTCTCTATTTGTAAAAGCTTCTTAAGTATATTGGCTATGAGGTTTTTAGGGTCAGATGGTTGGTTGATGTCATTTGTCCCTCTGTGACATCCTTTAACTTGCACAGTTTTCATGAAGAAAAGTTCATCATCGTAATGTGACTTACAATATTTTACTTTAGCCCCAGCAGCATGTGTGTGTGCATGCTTTCCCCTATGCGCATGCGCCCCGTCTGCAGGGTGAAATCCTTCTGCTGTGGAAGGCTCTGCTGTTACTTAGCTCTTTAGGTTCCAAAGGGAGCATCATTACACCTTATAATTCAGCTCTATAATTTAGTAAGAGTTGAAAATCTATGTTGTATGAATAGGAGTTCAAAATAGTTTTCTGGAAAAAGAGGACTTGTTTTTCCCAACAGACTTTAATAACAAGTTAGTCTTTAACCTAGCCTTTGAAAAGAACTACTCAGGTTGAAATATGAAGCTAAGCCTCTGTGTTCTGGGTCTCAATTTTACTTTTGGCATCCATGGGTGCACATACGACAGCACATTATTTGCTAAATTGTAAAGTGCCTGATTGTACCTGAGGAAGAACAATGGTAATTTCCAGGAAACTGCAAAGGTTAAAGTTTCACTAAAACCTTAGGTGAACCGCACCTCTACTGAAGCCTGTGAAAACCATTATGAATTCAGTACCTCTGAAGCATCAAGATTTGGAGGATAAAAATAATGTTCCCCAGGTTTCTGGGTGGCTGTTTCTTGAGATTATAGGGTGATCTCAGTGTATTCCATTTGAATGGGACCTCAGTCCATGCATCCTTAGGATTCTTGGTGCAACCATCAAAGAGATCTGAAACAGGTCCATTTGGTGCGAATGTGTTAGACTTGTCCTGATACAAGATGCAGGGTGGCAAAGTGCTCAGTGCAGGCTGGCCTTGAGCTCAGTTTGTAGCCCAGACTGGTCTTGAACTCCCAATAATCCTCCTGCCTCTACCTCTCCAGTACTGAGATTCCAGGTATGTGATGCCACACCCAGAACAAAGAATATTCTAAGGTTACAGAGAAATATATGCTTGTGCTTAAGAGCTGAAGTTTTGAAATTCAAATTTCTGACTGATTATTGAGGAATTCCAAAAACAAATTCATCTTTTATAGATCCAAAAAGAACTAACTTCTTATGCATGCTTTTAAAAAGAAATTTGAAGCATCACACAGATATACCAACCAACACAAGAAATTAAAAAAAAAAAAAAATGAAGGAAAGAAATCTTACTTTTCACACGTTCTTGTTATAATTGACAGTGTTTTCATAGCAGTGTTGCCTGACTTGGTAAGGGACTTGGTTAGGAAATGAAAATTCTAAGATCACAAATGTAATATAGTCTGAGAGTTTCTGTCAAGGAAATAAAAAAAGAGACTTCTTTAATTTTAATAGTATGAGAATGTGCCTTTCTTAAAGTCTAAATCACAGCAGTTTTATTCAACAAAAAATTAAACTAGATGACAATTATCAATGAATACTAGAGCCATATGTAAAATACACTAAATTTTGATTGCATGAACTAATTAAAGAAAATTAAAAGCAAGTTAGAAGATAATAAAATTATTTCTGCAAAAGAGTTAAGTAAAGCAAAAAGCAATGACACGATGAAAACATTAGCAATATATTTTAATTATAAAGATAATTTAAGATGAGCTCTTCTAAGAAGTGACTAGCAACAGTTTTT
>PVKN010035471.1:0-11642 GCA_004027915.1 Capromys pilorides | reverse complement strand
GAAAGGCATTGTTTTAATTACAAAGAGCAAGTGATGGGAAAACCAAAGATTCACCAAAGAAAGAGAAAGTAGGGGTCATGGAGGGGATGAAAAAGCTCAGATAATTTGCGTGGAGAAGGCTGAAGGCTATTAAAGTGGTCAAAGGCATGCCACATTATATTGTGAGTTAAGCATCTTGATATTGTTAAATAAATAAATAAATAAATAAATAAATAAATAAATAAATAAATGTGAAGTCACAGAATCTGTGGGGACAGGGTGGCCAAAGGGTTGTTTGCAGTTTTCCTACTGGTTTGCTGGAGGTTTCTGAGGGTCATGGAAATGGCATCTTCTCAGGGTCAGAGATGACACTTCATGCCATGCTATCAGGTCATCCCTTCCGTGCAGCTTGGGTGTGACTTGTGTGTCCTGTGAACACAGGGACATTGAGAGAACCCCAGGGTGTGGCCATTGTTGCCCAGAGGACAGTGCACAAAGGTTAGCGCTTTTCTTTCCCCTGCCATACCTTGGTATCAACACAGAGCTTACAGGACACAGTATTAATAAACTTGAGGAGAATATGATGCTCACTGCCGGGGAGCAGCAGGTGCTTCTGCCAGTGGGTCTGGGCCTGGTTTTATTTCTGGGAACTGTTCTGAAGTGCCACTCGTGTTTGGATATGTGGGTACTGTGTAGTTGTCTTACGTGGACCTGCGATTAACAGTGACAGAGAAGTGCTGAGAAGCTGTTCGTTCATAACTCGGCCCCTGAATGCCAGTGCTTTTGTCGGAAAGAACTTGAAAATCTCATTGTGTGCAAGCGCTGCGAAGGACACAAATGATCTGCATTCTGGAGGCTTTTCCCTTCTTGGTGTTGGAGGGACGGGTGAGCAGAGCAGTGTCAGGGTCACCGCAGTGCTCTTGGCCTGGGAAATCTGTGACATATGCAGATGTGTGTGGTTTTGGAGGTTTCAGGCCCTGAGTAACCGAGGCAATTAAAAGCATATTAGCCACGCCTCCATGTGGATGCTTCCAGAGTGTTCTGTGAACAGCACGGATGCTGGATGGAGGGCTATTTTTATTTCGTTTCCAAGTCATTCTGACATCTTCTAAAGGCCCTTCTTTGCTTTGCTTTGAATAAACAGTAATGCATAATATCTGGTCTTTCATAAGCCTTACACTCTCAGATTGACTCTTTATTTTTGTTCATTTGTCAAGCTACAATTTTATGTAAAGAAAAAGAGGGAATTCTTCATGATTCAGCCATCTTTGGAAGCTCTTCTAAGTCGAGGCCACAGATAAGGGTTTTGTTCAATCTTGGGCCAGAGAAAGAAACTGTATATCATCTACCACTTAGAGAAATGGCTTTTTCTGGGTAAGGACACACACACACCCGAAATGGTGCAGTGGTACTGCCCCCCAAAGCCAATGCAAATTCTTAAATAAGTGACCAATTCTTAGGCCATTATTCTGTTACCCGCTTCTTCGAGCAGAAATCGGCCTTTGCTGAAAAAGCTGTCAGTGGGGCAGCAGTTGACACGGAAATCATGTGTGCTGTTGGGGGTGTGCATGCATGTGCACATGCGCACATGTGTGGGCAGGCCACACATTTGGGTAGAACAGGATGAGATTCACTACCTGTTCCGAATTTCCTCAGAGGGTTCTCTTTGGAGAAAACCCTGAGGCTCGAAGGTGAGCACTTTACTTTCTGAGTGACATGGCTGGGTTAGCTCCTCAGGTCCTCCTGCATGACAGCTGCACGGCCCAGTCCAACCTGGAGGCCTCTCCATGCTTCTGCATCCTGAGCCTCTGCTTACTGCTGGGACTAGGGCTTAGAACTGCACACAGTGACCTGAAAAAGCCTGAGGGACAGTGACAAGCAGCTGGGTCAGGTGTACCAGGGACAGCCTGAAGTCTCAGTTCCTCAGGAGAACCTCCTCAAGAAACGAAAAGAACATTAGGCTTGTGCTCCTGGACAAAGGTGAGAAGAAGCTGACTGTGGCCCAGAGGAGATGCTAAGGTGAACTGAAACCCTGGATGTGAGGTCCCTGCTCCTGGGGATGCAGGGGACACTGGCTGAGAGTGGTGACATTCAGAGTCAGGACCTTTCCACAAGGCTGCTGCTGTTATAGTCAAATAAAAATGCAAGAGTAAGATATTCCCAGAAGAGTTTGTCTTTTCAGAGCTAAAACACATGCTTTTAAACTACTCTCACCAAAATTCATTCAACTTCATTTTCTTAAAACCATAACCAGTCACTGCAATGTCACCGTCACCTCAGCGTGGCGCTGAGGAGGAGGGGTTCCCATTTACTACTTCCTGTTTTTATGTGCCTGGGGAAGTTCCTATCAGAATGTGTTTTTAAAGCATGTGTGTTGAATAAAATTAGATAATTGATTCTCAGGGCAAGAATTATGGATACAGAGGCAACAAAATACAAAAACAAACAAAAATGAAGAGGGGTTAATTAAAGCACAGGGACTGAGTCAGCCTTGAAGTGCCTGGATACTGGGAAGGCAGGGTGCGGGCGGCCGTGTCTGCTGCTCCCTGCTGGCTGCCCTGGGTGCGGCCTTCGCCAGGACAGTTCTGTCCGCTGGGTTGGCAGCCAGTCCAGTGCACAGAAAGGTCATTCCCAGATCCCTGGGCAGTGTGACTGTGAAGGAAAGAGCCAGCTCATAACCACAGATCCTTTGATCCTTTAGTGAGACAAGCACACTGCAGCTGGCTAAGAGAAGGGAGGAAAGAAAGCAAAAGGCTATGTAACTCTACAAAGGATATTAAGAAGATTCCAAGGAATGGCTTTTTAATTATTGGGGAAATGCGATTGGCTTCAATATACACTCCATAAATATTTATTTTATACTTCTTAACTGACTAATAGTATTTGACTTGGTTGGCAAAATAGGTGAACTGCAGCGTTTGTGGTTTTATGAGGAGCCTTTGTTAGTGCGCCTGAGGATGGTGTGGAAGTTGTGTTAGGTTAAGGGTCAGCTCCTCAGGTACAGTAGGTACTGAAACTTGCAAATAAATGAATTTGGGTAGTTGGAAGCATTCTGAGGCCATTGGCTGTGCCTACGTGCTTCGCCTCTTACTCGTTCCTACCATGTGGATAAGGTCTTTTTTGTCTCATCAAATAAGAAGCTTGGACAATGGCCATATTAGGCCATGTGAGGTGCAAATTCTGTTCTTTTGAACTTTTTTCAGATGTATACAGCCTTTCACTCCAAGGAGGAAAACTTAGGCCAGGAGGAGTGCACGTGTTCTCGGAAGGTCAAGTCAGTTATGGGGCGAGGCAGAACTCCAGCCGACTGGCTCCTCCAGTCCTTAAGCCTGCCCTCCTCCAGCAAGATGCGCTCCTTGTGGGTGGGATGTGCCTCTCCTCCGGGGTCTTGGGTGTGTCTTCCACAGAGACCCTGGCTGCGCTGGTGCCTGCTCCTTGCCTCCTTCCCATTTCCTGGTTCCCACTTTGGGGTTCTGGTGTTTGTCTGCACTGCACCGTTGCGTGGGATTCTTGCCCTTCCTTAGCCAGCTCTGCTGCTTTCAGTGTGCAGACAGGATTCCTGCTTCACCCCGTACCCTCTTCCATGGCATGCACACACTGCCACACGAAGCCTGGCATTTGCTTAAAAATAGACTGACTGGAAAAGACTACCTGTCCAGGATCTCAAATGAATTTCTCTTGGGATTCTTTATTCTCAGGCCTTTCTCTGTCTCTTTTCCTTCTTTTCTCCCTCTTGCCCTCCTCTTTGTTTTTTTTTTTTTTTTTTTTTTTTTTTTTTTTTTTTTTTTTCTGTAACTGGGGATTGAACTCAAGCCCTTGCACTTGCCAGGTAAGCATTTATTCTACTGAGCTATCTCCCCAGCCCCTCCTCTTCTTTGTCTTTATCTCTGGTGTGCTCTCTCTCTCTCTCTCTGTTTCCCTCTCTCTCTCCCTCTTTTGTTCTCTCCCTCTCTCCCTCTGTTCCTCTCTCACATTCTTCTTTAGCAAAAGGACTTCATTTGAAGGACAATCTGCTGAATATGTTTGCTCTTTAAAGGTAATGCCAGTTGTACATAAAACATAATTGCACTACTAGGCTTTGTTGAGATCTGCTTGTTCATTTTAAAAGCCTGGAGTTTCTCTTCACAGTTTTGCTGGAGTGGAGAATTACTCTCATGAGTGCTAAGTGTGGCAATTATTTTCTGCAGGAACAGGAATGCATTTCTTTCATTGTATCCTGTTTCTCTTTATCCAGCTATATTCTCAGCAGTTGTCACACAGTTCTCTAGAAAAGGACAGTACATAAAGGTTGAGGCCTAGTTTTGAAAAGAGGCAGAAGGTCAGGCACAGAAAAGAAGGTTCTGAGGAAAAAAATAAATATTTAGGTATTTTTTAAATTTGAAAAGCATCCAACTTACAGCATTTAGTATTGAGAAATGTGATTTCACCAATTAAATAACACACTGGTTTTGGGTTTGCTTAGAGGCACGGCACAGGGAGGCACACACAGCCTGCACTTGCAGGCCTTTGCATCCTCCGGCTGGCGTAGGCCACATCCTCACCTCACACCCCAAGGACTCTCGAATGTGGGTTTCAAATAATGATGCAACGCAACGCTGCTGAGGACCATAGGCCAGAGCTCCTGTCTCTCCCCACTCCAAGCTTTGGATTACTAAGTAGCTTCTAGGACCAGGGAGAGTCACACTGTATTTTGTGTGTCATGAGTTTACCGTCATTGTCACTGCTTTCCATTTCTAAACGTCCAGAGGCCGTCAGCTGACAGTAGGCAGCATTGTAGCTCCTGGACCTGTGGCTGGGGACTACGCCCCGCCGCTCAGCAGGGACAGAAAGCATGTAGGCAGCGCATCCTCCACCTTCGCATTTGGACACTGACTGTGAAGAGAGCCAACTGTATTACACAGAAAAAAATTGAAATGAAAACTGTTCTTACCTGTAAGAAATGTGTATTCTGTTGCAGTTGAAAGTAACAATTAGCAGTTGCATCCGTGATGCTGGGGAGCCGTGCTGGAGGCCGGTGGCCCAGGGAGCACTCTGCTCACAGTGGACCCCTGGGTCTTCACAGTGGCCGGGTGCATTAGAGTGCAGTTAAGGAGCTGTCAGCAGTGCTACAGGCAGGGCCCTGAGAGCTGGCAGCTACGTGGTGCTGCCCATGGCACTCAGCTGCTGGGCAGCCTGAGTGTGTCGCCTGGCCCCACACCCGTGCACGCACCACACAAGCGTGAGGGAGTGGCTGTGAGAGGAGGACGCAAAGGCCCTGGAAGGCCCCGCGGGAGCCAGGCTTTGAGGGCTAGGTGCAACCTGTGGGGAAGGAAGCACACGCTCGGGGCTCCAGGAAGCAGCCTAGGGCCCTGGATATGAGGACCCAGGGAGCGGAGCCGGCAGTGTTGAGGCCAGAGGGTGGACATCACCGGCACAGGCCTGGCCATGGCATTCGTGGCTTTGGCTTGGAGATGTGTTAGGCAGCTTTGTGTCACGGTGAGGAGATGCTTGTGACATGACTGACACAAAGGAAGGAAGGGCTGATTTTGGCTCACAGATGCAGACAGGCTGCATAGCAGGCCGCACAGCAGGCCACAGCAGGAGCTTGGGAGAGAGGAGGTACTCAGCTCCTGGCTGGGGGGATGGGGATTCCAGGACAGCAGGGAGCCAGGTCCCAGAGGCCCCTTTGAGGGTGCTGCCCCAAAACCACTTGCCCCTGCTCCCTTCCCCTCCCTCCAGGGCACCATTGGCCTGGTGACCAGATCTTTACACTTGCACCTCTCGGGGGAGTCAGGATGCGGGCCAGGGTAGGACGTTGTCTTCTGGCACAGCACAGCAGGAGCTGAGAAGACAACAGGCTCACACACAAAGGATAATCTGCAGCCAGGGCACAGGCCTTCCTGGAGGGTGAGTCAGGCAAGCGTGGCCCTTTCTCTGGTGAGAGATGGTGAGGGATAATGCACAACAGTGTCCATGGGGACAGGAGCCATTTGGTGACTGTGGCAAGATGGAGTTTTCAGCTACTTCAGACTTTGCCACTGAAGAAAGACTCAGCCAAGAAGGACCCAGTCCTGCAGCCAAGAGAAAGAGTTTACCCGACTGGCGAGGAGGTGGCTAGCTTCTGGCTGTAGAGGCAAGAGAGAGATACAGGAAACCGGAGCCAGAGCTGAAGAGGGCTCCTGCCCACAGCAGCTCTGCAGGCAACATGCACAGCCCAGGCCCAGAGCCGTGTGTCCCCAGAGACGGCGCAGGGCTCACGCATCTATTAGGGTCGTGGGCAAGTGCTGTGTGACAGCCCAACTGGGAGGCAGGGAAGCTCTCTGCAATGCCACGTTGATGCTCACACTCGATAAATCCTCGCTTGAACTACAACAGTTCCCTGCCCAGTTCAACCTCTAGGCTTATCTTTTATTTTTTTGGTGGTAGCAGGAGCTGAACTCATGACCTTATGCTTGCCAGGCAAGCACTTATTCATGGGGCTATCTCCCCAGCCCCCTGGGCTCATCTTTTAAAGCCAGGATTATTTTCATTATTCTTTTTTCATTTAATGATTTCCCTGCAGATCTATATCCTCCAGAATACCAGTGCGGTCTGTCCCTTTCTTTAAGATGCCAGACTTTGAAGCCTTCTCTGTTACCTTCATGCTGAAATGGGACAGCGAAGGGCAGCCACGTATAGAAAGGAGCTCAGCACAGCAGCAAGGCACGTGCTTCGCCCAGCCCAGTAAGCCTGGTGTGCTGGATGCTTCCATCTTAATGCATCAAATTGCTTCACAATAGCCATGAGGCTGCGGGTGCTGGGCAGTCACACACAGAGATAGACACAGCACTAGTTTTATCCCCGGGGTTTCCCACCCTGTCTTAAAAGCCCCTGTGTGTCTGCTGCAGCTAGCACTGGAGACACACGCGTGCTCTGGCATCACTGCTGGAGGGAACAGTGGTCTCCAGCTGCAGAAGTGCCCGCTGACCTTGAGCAGCTGATTGGGCTGGAGAAAGAGCAGAGCCTCCCACCAAAATGAATTTCCAGGAAACCATGAGGCACACACATGGGGTGCCCTTGCTCCTGACCAAGGACACACTGAGTGTGCACGCCGAGTGGAAGGTGGGCAGGGGGACCCCAAGGACATACAGAGTGGGCACACCGAGCAGAAGGTGGCACGGGGAACCCCATTTCCTGGCTGCTCCGGTGTTTCTGAAACAGAAGCTCTGGGCTTGAGTGAGGAGCCAGCCGGCTTTCCAGGGAGCACTCCCCCCACCAAGCTGGGAGCACACGAGGTTTCTGCAGGAGCGCTATGGTGGTCATTGACTTTGTGTTCATGGGAAAGCACAAAAGTGTGCGCCCAGCAGAGCACACGCATGGTAATTGTCCAGCTCTGCTGTGTCTTTCTTTTGCTAACGGTGCTGGGCGCTGACTCCAGGGCCACACACACACCAGGCAAGGCCTCTGCTATACAGCCTGATCCCTGGTCCTTGCGTTCTGCTCCTGAGGTGAAGATGAGAACTATGTCATGCCATGGTCAATGGTTCCCGCTGGTTACTTTAAAAAATACTTGAGTGTGAACAGTTTTAAAATGTGATCAAGATAAGGTAATTAAAGTTGTAAAGAAATATGTTTACAAATGTAATTTAAGGCTTAGTTTACACTCTTATTCCTTTTGCTTTGGTTAACATGATTGCTGGTATAATTTATTCGGATTTTATCAGCCTCCCTTTATTTCTTTTTTCTGCACCAGAATCAAATCCAAGGTATCTCGTGTTTCATTCTCTTGTCTCCTTTGCCTCCTCGGGCCTGTGGTAGTTTCTTGACTTTTATGATATTCTCAACTTGAAACAAACTAGCCAGGCATCCTGCAGAAAGTTTCCTAATCTGGGTCTGCATACACATATTTTTCAGGAGTAGATTGAGGATACAGGTATTGGGAAAGAATTCCACAGAGAAGAAATATGTTTCTCCTGGAGCCATACTGGAGGGCACACGACATCGTCATGACATCATAACACCATTGGCTTTTAGGCCCTTGCACGTGCTTGGACAGCTGCTGGCATGATGACGGTGCTCTGCCACAGCAGGTGCCTAATAGAACATTCATATGTTACTTCTGAAAGGGTACTGTGACATGAGTCACGGGCCACCAGGTGCCAAATGTCCTTTCTTACAAATACTGCTATGACTAAGCAAAACTTCATCGAAGTCGTTAATAAAACTACAAATGCAAAAGAACAAAACACCCTGTCTCAATTGTGTGATATCTTAGTCCTTAACGTGGCATCTGTGTCTAGCTCTAGAGGCATAGCGTGCCTGACAGGACAGAGACAGCTGCACGTGTGTGTGGAACTGTTGCACTTCGGGCTCCATTACTATTTTGATGAAGTAGTAGGAGAGGGTTTACTTAGCTAAATCTCCATGCTTCTGACCAGCAGACCCCACAGTATGAACAGCGCATGCTGCTCTCTGCAGTACTCCGAGCAAATACACAGTAGCTGGGACATTTTGCAACCCCTCCCCTTCTCCATTATTGACTGTGGACTGGATCTTGGAAAAATATCATATTTTGCACAATCATTGTCTCTGGTGGTTATTAAGCCTCAGACTCGAGCTGGAAAATCACTGTGAGTAGCAAGCACTGTGACAGAAATATCAATGTAGGGCGCACTGGGAAACATGTATTTTCTATTAAAATGTGAAGCCTTTACGAAGGAAGGAAAAGATGCACAGAGCAGATAGGGAACTGATTAACTCCCCCAGCACTCACTCAGAGATTTTCCTTTAGGCTTTACGAATAAATGGCTTTCACTTCTGCCTGGAAGGTTTTGAAGACATAACTTTGCATGTCAGCACCCTGACAAGGTAGATAGGGAGTGGTGGGTAACAAGGCCGAGGGCAGTTTCATTGTGTTCCTACGACGCACCAGACACTGTTGGGAGTAAAAGGCAGCTCTGTATGTGCATTCAATTTTAAAAATATCAGTGTAATTCAGGCCATCAGAGACACCCATGAAACTATATGGTTAGCAGCAAGTCCAGCTGACTATAACATTTGTTTGGAAGGATAGGAAATTCTTATACTCACAAAAAATACCATACAGCATATCATTTACAAAATGTACATTTATTGGGCGGGAACTGGTGTGAGCTATCTGTGCACTGCAGAGGGCAGAAATGATGTATAAGGTGGATTCACTCCCAAGGAGTTCACGAATGGCCACACAGGTACCAGGTCTTTCTCAATCCAGAAAGAGATCTGGGATTCTGCCAGCAGGGCTCTAGAAAAAATGGCTCGGGTGGAATGGAAAGCACAGGCTGTGGAGTCTGAAGCTTAGATTGGTTATGCACATTTCAGGGCTCTGGATTTTAGATATTTTTATATGGTACTGGGGATTGAACCCAGATCCTTCACCGAGTCTCCACCCCCACACCATTTCCTCTAGGCTTTGAGACAGTGTCTCACTAAACCTCTAAGTGGCATGAGCTGGAGTTTAAGTTATCTCAGCTTCCCAGCATGCACCACCACACCTAGCTTACCTTCAGGATTTCTTGTGCATTGATGTATTGCTAGGGAGCAAATGAGTAATGACATAGAGGCAGCAGATGCATGAGAAAGTTCATGCTGAGTGTGAACCTGTCCTAGGCGGGGCTGCCTAGGATATTGGTAAAGTAGACCTGCAGGTGTGCAGTGATGCCTGGGTGCATGCACCTGTCCTTTCTGGCTCTCCTCTCCTCTCTGCTGCCAGAAGCCCTGAGTCGAGCACATTTCCCTGACAACCTCCTCTTGCATCATCTTTCTGCATTGGAGCCGGTTGACCATGGATAAAACTGCTAAAGCCATGAGCCACAGTAAGCTTTTCATGCGCTGAGCTGTGCAGGTCAGGTATCTTGTCTACTAGCTGACGGGCTGCTTCATATCAGAAACCCTGCAAAATAGCAAGTGACAATGGACATGAGCATGTGTCCACTATGGGATTTTGTTTCAACGAATAAGGAAAGAGAGAGGAAAAGAGAAAAGGGGAAGAACATTAAATGCCTTTTTTGTGTGTAAGAAGAAAGGAAGAATTTTTGGTTGGACATGGCAGACTTATTTTCTCTGAACATAAAGTTGAAAAAAAAAAGTAAATTTAAAATGTTAGTCAAGATACATACGGCCAAGTCTCACACAGTTGACAATGGAAAGTGAGTGATATTTGTAGGTGATAAAACCAGTTATATAAATTATACTTTGGATACGTTGACTTGGCCAAAGTTTATAAAATGGCTCTAAGGTAGACAGAATGACTGGGAGAACACCTGATGGCACATGCACGAGATGAGAGAGTTTCAAGTTCAGGCAGAGGGGACCCACACCACAGCAGTGCTCCTGAGGGAGGACCTGGTAGGCTGGCTGTGCGCATAGCATTTGTCTAGAAGCCTCTGCTGGGGTCCTGCTATGTATGTGCCGTTCACTGCTTGCACAATGGACATTGAGGGGGAGGAGCTAAGTACTGTACTCTGCTTCATATCACATCTTGACTAGCAAAGAGGAGAAGCTTATTGGATTAATAAATATTAATCATTTATTATTGGTCCCATAGAAATTTACTGTGCACTTACTAGCTACAGGACACCGCTGGGCTGAGGAATTGGTACAATAAGCAAGTCCTCTACACATGGTCAGTAGCAGAAGAGATGGTAAAGAGAGAATGCATCAAGAACTGTCTTGGCTGAGGAGACTCGAAACGAAAGTCCCCAGGGGTGAGCTGCAGGAGTTCCCATTCTTGTGAATGCCTCAACATTGTCAGTCGTCACTCTTGGCATCTCACAGATGATCAACTAGATATTTAGGAGCAACCCTGACCCCATGAGGGAGATGTGAGTGTTCTGGCTCTGAAGTCTTTAACTCAACACTGAGAATCCATGTGGCCCACCTAGACAGACAGATGGACGGATGGACAGACAGACAGACAGACAGACAGACAGACAGACATCCCTAGAGCCAGAAGGGGTCTCCAGACTGGCACTTACCCTTCACAGACCACCTCCAGTTAGAAGAGCTCTGCACAGCCCTGCTTCTCCATACATTTTCGGGTTCTGAGTGTGATTTTCTCAGAAACTCCCTTAGAACTAGTGGCCTTGAGAAAATGTTATTTGACACTCAGACTTTAAGCATGCTACTCTTTCTCAAGCTGATTTTCCTCAACTTTTCCACAAGGAGATAAGCAAGTGGGGAGTCTTACCTTCAGCCCCTCTTTGCATTCAGCTGAAGAACAAGCACACCTCTCCTACAGGGCCTGACAATTACTGTATCCCTGACCTAGCTGAGGAATGACTGTTGATGTCCCTCAGATGCCATCTTATCTCAGAGAAGATAGGATAGTAAAGAAGACAAGGAATTTGCCTTATATTTCAGGTCTATCTTGTGCACAACACAATTCTTTGGAAGTGGAAGTTTTATTTTTCTGTATGCTCAACAGCTAACTGCTCACAGGAAATTAGTTAATTGTCAGATGCATTGACAGATTGGTGAATGGTTAGACAAGTCAAAAGTAGGGTGAATAGATGATTGGATGGACAGTTGGGTAGACAGGTAGCTGGATGGTAGTAGATAAATGGAAGATGGATGATAGAGGGATGAATGGATACATGGATGGAAGGATAGAGGGGTGGATGGATGGATGGATAGAGGGGTAGAAGGATAGAAGGATGGAAAAAGGG
>PVKN010035470.1:0-11624 GCA_004027915.1 Capromys pilorides | reverse complement strand
GTGCTAGAAATCTCTGATAATTGCAAAATTTACCTTGTTTTGTTGAGCTGCAGATCTCAAAGAGGGATGCAAAGAAACTAAATGGAAAGAATGTTGATGTTTGTGCCAGGTAGTACCTCAGTGAGACTTTGCACCCTGAAATCTTCTGCTATCATTTTTGCTGCAAAGAGAGCATGTGCCTATAAGAAGTTCTGATACAACTCACTAACTTTTCTGGAATAATGAATTGGCAGAATAAGGAATTTGGAATTTGGAATAAAGACTCATCTCACTGCCTGTGGGCTCCATATTTGTGGGCTACTTAGGGTACCTCAAGATGCTCCTGTGCCCATCACCCTGTTTTTATTTTTAAAGCTTTTTTTTAAAAAACAGTTTATTTTTATTTTATGTTTTTAAACCTCATTTATTTATTTATTTGTGTTCTGGCTGGCTCAGCCTGCCCTGGGGGTGGGGCTGGCACAGCATGTGGTGCTGGGGATTGAACCCCAGTCCCTGTGGCTGCCTAAGCTTGCCTAAGCAGGCGCTTTAGACCACTGAGCCATTTCTCCAGGCTCCCATCACCCTGTTTTAAAGCATCTGGATGATCTATTTTAAATACAACTTCTGTGATTCCCTCTGTACACCCAGAAAGAAATGAATCCTGCTTTCCTGGTCACAAGTGACTGAGCAGGAGGACAAACCAAGAATGGCCACCTGTGGCCTGGCTGGAAGCCAGTCATCTGCAAGGCGACTAAGCACAAATTTCTGGTGTAGCAATCAGGACTAATTGAATTCTCTCTTAAAGTAAGCAGGAATGCTCACAAATACATAGAAAAAATATTTTTTGAGATCTGACTATACTGAGAAGACTGAGAAAATCCTTTTGGCAATGTCTATCCAACTCGTGGCCTCAGTCACTATATTCACCTGCTCTTGGATCTGATAGTCACATCTTGTGTGGTCCTGCTCCTCTCGTCATACTAAATAGATAGATAATGATAAATTACTTTACCCCTGTCCCTTAGCTTGCTTTCTTTTTCTCTTCTCTTCTCTTCTCTTCTCTTCTCTTCTCTTCTCTTCTCTTCTCTTCTCTTCTCTTTTCTTCTCTTTTCTCTTTCTTTCTTTCTTTCTTTCTTTCTTTCTTTCTTTCTTTCTTTCTTTCTTTCTTTCTTTCTTTCTTTCTTTCTTGTGTCTTTTTGATACAAGGTCTCCATGTGTTGTTTAGGCTGGCCTTGGGCTCACTTGGTAGTCCAGGCCTCGAACTCTCAGCAATCCTCCTCCCTCAAGTACTAGAATTGCAGGTGTGTACCACCACACCTGGATGTTACTTATGTTTCAAATTGAAGTTTAGCACCTGGTGTGGCTTGTATCTACATGTCCTCTAAGGCCTCTTGGGGTCATAGGTGAGACTTTTCAGATGTGGCTGTATCTAGAGTGTGGGATGCTCAGGTTGAGTGTGTAATGTTGGAAGTAAGGGACTGTGAATACTAAATTAGTCCACTGTCAAACTAAAATAGTTTGATATAGCTCTGGGAATGGATAATGGGAAGGGCCTCCCTAGGAGTAAGTGCTACCTGTCCCTAGGGTGGGAATGCTAGACAGAACATAAAACCCAGAAAGAAGGCTGCTGCAGTCACTTTGCTGCTTGCTACTTTGCTTCTTCACTACTTTACTGCCTTCTGTCTGACTAGATCTGTTTCTCCTCTGTATTCCCTTCTGCCATGCTCCCTTCCTTGGAGCCAGCCAACTATGAATTCAAACCTCTATGAGGTCTGAGCTACATAAATCTCTCCTCCTTTACTTTGAGTGTTGGGTGTTTTGTTTCAGCAATGACAAAAGAAGGACAGAACCTTAGGAAAGTTGGTCACGTGAATTTCAGACAGATAATAATCTGGATTTGAGCGAAGGATGGGTGTGGGGTGTGAAGAAAAGCAGGTCCAACAGGAGTAACGAGTGAATCATACATGCAAAGGAGAATAGCTTCCCTACAGGGGTCACTTGGTTTATAAGGTATTTATTTTTATTCCTTGTTTTGGGTCCTGACTATGGGTTATAGGGAGTTTGCATTTTTAATATTGAATATTAAAACATTTTCTTTTTTTGTTTATTTATATTTTATCAGGGGATCTCCCTTACCTAAATACAAGATTTTATGACCGAAAGACCATGAAAGCCATTGTTGTCCATCTTAGTGTCAAAGTACTGACACCAGAGGTCCCCTGTTTGGCCTCAAGTAGGCCACAACTAATAGCACCCACTATTGCTAGGCACAAATACCATTGACCAAAACAGTGTAAATATTTTTACCATTCTCTGGAATTGATTAAAATTACATGCTTACATATTACATGCTTCCAATATTTTCTAACATCTGCAGAATGGGAATAATAATGCTGCCTCCCCTACATAAGAACTGTTCTAAAGATTAAAGAAAAGGGTTATTTATCTGCTTTTGAATGACTATTCATACTGGACAGTCAAAGCCTATAAACTGCTCTTTTGTGAAGCCGATTTATGAACAATATGAAAATGGTTGTGGTGAGAGCATTTATTAGTAAAATATTTATGTATTCAGCTATAAAGAATAGTGCGAATGGTCCTGTGGCATATTCAACGTTGAATCCAGAGACTAGTTCAGATTCACCTTCGGTTAGGTTCATAACGGAATCGTGGATATGAAGCTCGTACTCATAGAAATAATGCAGTGAGGATTAGTGTTTTAATTATAAAGTTTATTGAGTGAATTTCTGGGTGTATATAATAATTCACAGAAGTTGCTAAGTGTGCATGGTAGACATAATTTGGGTTTCATATGACCTTTGTCTCTGGTGTTAACACTCATGATTATATTACAAGACAAAAGATAATTTAAAGCTAAAATGAAAGTTATTAATCAGTTGGCCTTTAAATACGGACAGAAAGCTGGATTTTTCAGGTGGCCCAGTTTAATTATATAAACCCTAAAAGCAGAAGATGAAGGCCATGCAGATGTTCAGATATTTGGAAGGTAAGAGTGTGGCAATACTGGAATCAGGATTTGAGAGGAAGGAAAGAAAGAATGTGTGTTCTCTTGAGGAGCAGAGGGAGTCTCTGCCTTGATGGCCAGAAAGGAAACAGGAACCTTTGACCTACTGCTGCGAGGAAAGGAATTCTGTCAGCTACCAGGTGAGATTATTGCTCTGAGCCCTCAATAAGAGCTCTGCAGCCAACATCTTCACTTTGGTGTCATGAGACCTGAAGCAGAGATCCCAGCTCTACCTGGACTTATGACCCATGCAAACAGCGATAATAAGTTGGCGTTGTTTGACGTTACTAAATTTCTCATAATTAGATATGACATAGGAAGGAAACTAAATGTATCCTGGGTATGGAGCCAAGTCCTTTATGATCATTCCATCATAATTGTCGAGAGACTTTAGGACGTAGGGAAGCTTGATTCTCAGTTACAAAGGAGGAAATTAAGGCTCACAGAGGG
Source organism: Capromys pilorides (assembly GCA_004027915.1). Lineage (NCBI taxonomy): Eukaryota > Metazoa > Chordata > Mammalia > Rodentia > Capromyidae > Capromys > Capromys pilorides. The sequence continues at coordinate 8,170 of PVKN010035470.1, read as the reverse complement.
TAAGCAACTGGTTGGTTCACAATTATAGAGTTCAGTAATTGTCACAAGCAGGACATGAAAACTGAGGCTTATCTGTAAGGGGCTCAAATCCACACTGCTTACCAAATAAGATGTTAATCTTTGGCTACGGAAAATGAGGGCTGCTCTGCCAACTTGGGAGATACAGTGAGTCCCTGGACCATCATGCCAGGTACATAACTTATCTTATTCTCCCTCTGCTTGTTTTATCTGAGACTGAAAAAGAACCAAGCAGCAGGTCTACACCTGTAAGAAAGTGACTGTGCCGCCCCGCCAGCCACTTTAACCTCAGTCAGTTTTGCGGCAGGAGCTCATCTGGGGCCTGGATCCCGCCCTGCTTGGCAACCTGAGCAACGAGTCACAGCCCAGGCTTTGAAGCGTGAAATGGGCTTTCATGCTGAAGCTTGAGAGATGCAGTGTGTGGAGCTTGGTTTGGCTATTTTCTCCCCTACTGTTTGTTTTCAGAGATGAGATGAGGGCAGGCATGAACGAGGTCTCCCAGGTTCCCTGTTTGAGATGGTAGCCACTGGTCCAGACAGGAATACAAATAAGATGAGGTAGTGAAGCTCTCTGAATCCTGTCACACAGGCAGCTCTTAACACACAGGAGCCAGTCTTGTGATTATTACCACAGCCATCATTATACGATATGTCAGAGACATGGACAAATGCCCTGCTTCCAAAATGACTGTGCTCATCACAGTTATGGGGCTTTTGTATTCTTTTGTTACGATTAATCTTCTGTGAAATGTATGCGTGTGTGTGTGTTTTATTTTTATGATTTTTCCTCTGACAGTCCTCTGTATTACTCTAAAATACACATTGCTATAAAAAAAAAAGCAAGTCTTGTTAAAGGATTTTGGAGATTTTCATTAGATGTAAGTCTAATATCCCTGGTAAGGAGAATTTGTCATTCAAACTCTAATATAATATTTCCCAGATGAAAAATGTACTCATTCCATTGAAGGGCATGTGTGAGAGGATTTTTAGGTTATTTGTGGATGAACATACAATTTTTTATATTTCTTGTGAGTTTTCCTTTGAGGTCCTTTATTTTTATCTTTTGTTTTTATTAGCACATATGTCTTTTGATATGAATTATAAGAAAATATGTAGCACGTTAAGTGCATGATTTTTAATGAGAGTAAAATTGGTACAAAGCAATAACAATGTATCAGTGGAAAGGAAAATACCAAGTAGATAATAATATATGGAGAGTATAAAGATAGGATGACAATATGGAGACCGGTTATGGGACATCTGAGAGTCTTTGTTTTCATGTGACTTCTAAATTTGTCAGGTTAGTTTGAAACAGAACATTAAAAGAAGAATATTAAGAAAAAGATGTTGTCCCTGGAGGAATAAAATAAAAATTACTAGAGGTGAATGTCTAGGCAGCTGAGGGCCAAGGGAAAATAGAAGCAGAGCATTCTGAGATCCCTCATTTCAAATTTGACTACCTGCAAAGTTATCCTTATTTATGCCCAGACTGGAGGATATGTGGTTCTTTTTGGCCTAAAAAAGAGTGATGTTGGCTTCCAAATTTGTATTTTACCTTAAAATAAGTTGCCCACTAAAAGCCTGATTTATTTTTGGTGGCAGAATTTACTTTGGCTTCCCTTCAAAAAACAGTGGTCTTCACAAAAGGTTAGTGCCAGTGGGACCCACTCAACTTCCTTGTTCTTCACTCCAAAAACTCAGAACCAAAATAAGTTAATTGAGTTCTCCAAGGTCTTGCAGATAACTAACAGCAAGACATAGATTGCTGTTCATGTCATTTAACCCCTCAGAGGGATTAGTGATGAATTTAGATGCCAGGTTCTAGAGCAGTGTATGATAGAAAACAAACCCAAAGTAGGTTTAAACGTAGGTTATTTTCTACCAGTGTCTTGCCTTTTGCTTTTATGTTAGTTGCTCTTATATTTCATCACCTTAGTGTACTATTATTGTTATTAATCTTTGACTCAAGAGATTGAACTCAGGACTGAGCTACAACCCAGGCCTTTTCATCACTCTGGTCTTAAAAATCATTATAATATGTAACATATTTTAAATTTTTTAAATAGCCAAAAAGGTACTTACAGAAAATATGCGTGGAGTGGGCAGCTGCTCTTCCTACTATTTTGAGTATCTGCCCTAGTAAAACTTTGTTCAAAGTGTTTTTGACATGACTTTTGATATGGAATTTTAAAATGACATAAGCAAGGAAGCGTGAATTAGTGTATGACTAAGAGCCTTGTTAGAAATAATAGTCTTTCTGTTGCACTGCTCCCCACAGTTCTGTTTCTTATAGACAAGTAGGTTGAGATCCTGTACTTTACAGGAGAAGTTAAGAAGGAGAGTGCACTATGAATCCTTCAGCACCTAATTGGAGACTAGCTATGACATACATTTTTCCCTGGAAATACATGTTGTACTGTTGTGGCAATAAAGATAAAAAAAAAATGAGCTTGCAAATGACTTGTAGCACTTCCCTTACTTACTGTGGTCACCTGCAATATGTACCAGAAGCAAATATCTTCTAAAAAATAGGAATGGTGCTTAAAATCTACAAGATTCCATTAATTTGCCAACCATCTGTTATAGTTATAATAATAAAAATACAAGTATTTCATTTCCTCATGGATGCTATCACATGAGAAACAATAATGGGGAGACTTCTACTAGAGCTGAGACTCTAGCCTGAGGCTCCCTCTGCCCTTCTCTCTCCCTTGAGTTTGATAATGTGAATTTTTAATTTCCCTTTGGTGTCTAAGGTCTTAAGTGTGGTGTTTTGTCCCCATCCAAGATTTCCTGCTTCTTTCTGCTTTGCTAAAGATAAATTTACTAACTTTATATTTAGTGCTTTTCCTAAATTCTCTTTATATTGTACAATAGTTTTAAGTTATTGAAATGTTTTTGGATCAAAACTCATCTGAAATAATGATTTTGTAGTACAGCACAATGAAAACTGCCCTGTTTATTCTTTCTTTAAAGTTTTATTTATTTATTTAAATTTTCTCTCTTTCTTTCTCTCTCTCTTTCTTTCTTTCTTTCTTTCTTTCTTTCTTTCTTTCTTTCTTTCTTTCTTTCTTTCTTTCTTTCATTGTGCCTGGGGTTCCAGGGTTGTGAGAGTGGCATGGCATGTGATACCAGGGATCGAACCTGAGTCCTTGTGCTTGCCAGACAGGCACTTAGACTGCCAAGCTATCTTCCCATCCTGTTTATTTTTTTTTACTGTGACCAGTATGCGTGTAGTTTAAGACCATTTTGTGATTTGAGAGTCAAATACTAATTAGTATGAAAGCATTCTCTAGTGACAACCACTCAGGCTTTTTATCTCTCTTCTAAGATGATCATATATTAACTATTTCCCTGCATACCCACCAGGGAAGTTTTGTGAATGTTTCATTTTGCCTGGCACCAAGCATAGCACTCAAAAACTGCTGATTCTCTGTGTGTCACCAAGTAGAAATGATTCTTAATTTCGATCTAAGAAATATTTGATCAACAGCGTTTCTTTTGTCTTATTATGATATATATATATATATATATGTTAACTGCCAGACAAGAGAACAACTTACTATGAATGAATAATTAACACTGTGCTCCATAGTCCTAAGCCTTTCTCCATCTCTCCTCTCGCTGTCCGTCCATGAAGTCTCACCGTGTGCTCTGTTTAGTCATGCTACTCCTCACTTTCTTACTCCAGCAAGAATATGTAAAAAGCTTTAGATTGGACATTGCCATGCCACTGACAAGGTAAGACTTAGGCCAAGGTCTTACATGAAGAACAGGAATGGAAGAATCAAGTTATTTTTCTATTTGTTGATGCAGAGTTAGACACCCTTTGTTTACAATTTTTTTTATGGATCCATTTAGGAAATTTATTGAAACCTTTTGTGCATTAGTTTTCTTATTGAGGAAGTGTAAATAATAGAATTGTCCATCTCACCAATCTTTATAGGGACACAGTTGTAAAATGTATCATGACAGCTACAGCATAAACCTGCAGTAAAAGCTTAGCTATTCATTTGTTGATTTATTTAACAGCTATGCATTACTTATCTGTCTGTGCTATTCACTGTATGCAGGGGGCACAAAAATAAAGGTAACATACTATTTACATTTTTAGGAGTTTGCTGTATGGATAGAGATGGGGCTACAGATTGCACATACAGATAGTTTAATAGCAAGTGATATAATTTAGAGCTGCATCATAATGTTGTACAAAGTACTTTGAGAGTTTAGAAATGAAGAGGCCTAATTCAGCTGAGTTTATTTATTTGCTACAGGGTCTAGCTACATAGCTCAGACTTGTAGTGATACTACTGTTTCAGTCTCTCCAGTGCTGGAGTACAAGCATACACCACCACACCTGGTTTGGTGGCTGGCATGACATGTGGTACCTGTGATCAACCCAGGTCCTTGTGCTTGCCAGGTAAGTGCTTAAACTGCTGAGATATCTCCCTGGTCTTGGACCAGTTCTTAAAGTATAAAGAAGCTATAGGTACAAATGGTGGGAATATCAGGCAGAGAAACTGAATGTGTCAAAGTTGGTAGTTGGAGAAGAGATCCTGTATTGTTATAAAACCTGAATCCTAGAGGTATGACAAGGGAATTGTATGAAGAATAAGCTAGAAAGATGTGAAGCACAGAATCATGATATATGATGCCATGTCTTCTGGGGAGCCCTTCCAAGAGGATGAGAAACCTGAGAAAAGTAAGAAGGGTAATTATTTTTTCTCTTAAGAAGTAGAGTTGGGTGAGTTCAGTGTAGTGTCAGCAAACTCTTTCAAAATGTTGTTGTAATCAATTGGGGAAGAAGTTATCAGGCAGCCTGACCTAAATTTACTAATAATTGGAACAGAGTATGAGGGATGAATGTGAGTGAAATTGAGGACATAAAATGGGAGAATTTGAAGAATGGTGGAATGTGGAGTATAAAGCAGCATTCAAGACATCCTCAGTGTTATGGCTTTGGCAGCTGAGCAGATGGCAACATCATTAATCAAAGCAGGAAAAACAGGAGGCAGAGACTGGTCAAAGAGAAAGAGGATCTCATGTGTTAAATCCCATGGCTTTCCCTCATGTCTCCCCTGAAGTAGACTGGTGCTTTAGTTGGGAGTGAGGTGAAATGAATAGGACCCTGATTTAAAGGGGATAGGTCTAAGGCATGGGCAGGTCCCCAAAATCACGAGCTGTGTTAGCTTTTTGAAGGTAAATAAAATATTTCTTTTGTCCAATATAGAAAAAAACCCCATCAGTTTTGAAATTATTGAAATAATATATGTTTGCTGCAAAGGAACAAAAGACTAATACAAATCGAAAAGAGTGAAGGTCATCTTCCCACCCGCAGATAACCGCACTGGTCAGTTTGATGGATAGCCTTTCACACTGCTTGAGATAAATTCTCAATTCCTGAATGTCTACCCTGCTTATTTTTGTTTACATGATATATTATCCACATCCCAGCATATAGGTCAATGTAGATCTTTACTGTTTTTTTAATAGATGACTGAATTTCTATAGCATAAATGTCCTAAGGAAATACCTAGCAGTGTTGTTGACTGCGACACTTACAAATTATGAATCAAAGAGTCATATTTGATAATTGTTAAGATAATGTTAGTTAGATTATGTGATTTATAGTTGCTAATTGAGAAAAATATATGTATATTTCCTGTTCATACTATAATAAATTAACCAAAAAGTTAGTAGCTTAAAATGGCACAAAGTTATTCCCTTAGAATAAGGAAGATGATATTTATATCATCTCACTCCCAAATAAAGCATTTCAGACTGTTCTAGAAGTCAGAGGCCCCAAACACATCCTAAAGAACTAAAATGAAAATTCATTCTGGAGGCTGCAAGGACTCTGTTGCATCCTTATACAGACTCATATAATTCTTTTCAAGGCTTATAAGGATGATGCAGGAGAATCTCCTCATCCCCTAGGTTCCTTATTTAATCACATCTGCAAAGTGCTATCTATCTATCATCTATCTATCTATCTATCTATCTATCTATCTATCTATCTATTATGTAAGACATCACATCCAGATATATAAGTTTTGTTTTGTTTATTTTTTTAATGAGCAGAACATATTTATTGGGGCAAATAAATCTTCTGTCCTAGAGAGGGATAGAATGGAGGCCCAAGCTCCCTCTTCAGGGACTTTTATAGTATAAAACCATGCAGTGAGGTGGGTTTAAGGTAGTGGAGAACATGAGAACTCACTTAGGTGGGTATAAGGTGGGACAAAACTATGGTCAACCAATGAGATCGCAAACACTATTGCTCAGGTAAAATTGATTAAATCTAGAACCAAATGGTGAAGAGAGTGATGTAGCAAGCAGGCATAAATATGGAACAGGGTCTCTTCTTGATGGAGGTTGAGTTAGTGACTCATTTGGGCTCTTTCAAGGCGATTGATACCTATTTAGAACAATCCCTGATGCCTATCCCTAAGGAAGTATATGGCTGTGTTTGTTTAGCTGCAGAAGTTAAAAGGGTTTACAGGAATGAATTTGTCTCAGTTGAGGTGTTTCATAGTAGAAAGGATGCAAAATGGAATTATAGACAGAAAATGAGAATACTGATACTAGCAGTCTACAGGAACAAAAGCTAGTCAGGAAACAGGGACAAAGTTATGCTTCCCTGGATCCAGATAGAAAAAAGAGACATTTCAAGCAAAAATGTCTGAAGCTACTAGAGAGGAGGGAAAAAGTATTTTGGGTGATTTAATATGGATATTTTAGGGGGATACTACGTAACAAGTGTTCTAAAATGAAATGTTCTATTTCCAGTAAGGCATAATTGAAACTGGAGGCATCAAGATAAATGAGGACCTGTCCCATCCTGTTGCTCTGAAATAGGCAACAGTAAGTGATGTCTGCTGCATTATTTTGTGTCCTCTGGGACATGGTAGAGATTAGGGGCTAACCCGGATCTTGGAAGACATTGAAACACATCAGTGCTATGAGCAAAGTGAGAATGAAGTTGGAAATGGTAGAAAGATTCACAAGATGATATACAGTGCCATGGTCCACTGAATGTCATAATACAAAGTGTGAGGAAGGATGTAAAAGAGGTCCAATAGTATTTTAGAAATCTAACTTGTCTTTCTAGAATGAGAAGGCATTAAAACCTCTAATTTTTCATTTATTTCTAATGGAAGTGGAATTTATCTATGGTGAGAGAAGTACTAGTTAATAATTCCTCTGACTTTTATTTCTTTCAGTATCCTATGGTCAGTCATATCACTGTTCACGTACCCCTAAGAAACAAGAATGGTCTTTTGTTGTTTTTTCTGATGAAGTGCTGCTCAGCAAATGTGAAAGCTTTGCTTTTATCTGTGCTTTCACCAGGCCTGCTGTATTGTGCTTTTCATTGGGGTTTAGAGAGACATTTGTTTCAACTCCATTTTCTTAATTTCCCCTCAACAAAAACAGTGAAGCCTCCTTCTCAGTGGTGATCTTTTGGAATTTCTGTTGTTTTCCAGTCCACACTACATGTCACATTGCTCTCTAGCCATCATGCATTTTTTGGAACTCCTTGTAGGCCAACTGTGTGGCTAAATGACAGCTGGCTTATTCCTGGCAAGAGGATTGGCCATGGCACAGGCTAGCCATGATCTGTGAATCCTGCATTTAAAGTCGTGTCATCCACATACCGAACTCTCATTTCCTGCCAGTTTGTATTTTCTTCCCAGCTCTTAGGGGGAGAGAGAGAGAGAGAGAGAGAGAGAGAGAGAGAGAGAGAGAGAGAATAATGGAGGAGCCTTGCCCAAGTGCTTAGCTAGCAAAATGATTGGAGTGGTATGTGAACTCTGTGAGTCACTTATCTCCTTAATCTCTACATAGGTTTACTAGCATTTCTTCTGTAAGTACATTTCCTTCTAGTTCCATTATAATAGTAGAATTTTATTTGAATAGTTGAACCTACAATTTTATAGCTTTCTGCAGATAAGTATAGAATTATGACCTAGGTTTCACTCTTGAGAGGTAAGCAAAGGTGATTTAAATAATCTTGTTTGACCTAGACTTCCTGTCATTTGCCTTTCCCATGGTCTAGGACATTGACAACAATGTCTTGTTGACTTTGTAAGAGACGAAGGTATTCCAGGTGAGTGTGGACACACTAGATAGTGGAATCTGAGAAACTGAAAAAA
>PVKN010035469.1:0-11633 GCA_004027915.1 Capromys pilorides | reverse complement strand
CTTTTTTTAAAACCAGGGATCAAACTCAGGACCTTGCACTTGCCAGGCAAGAACTTATTCCACTGAGCTACTTCCTTGCCCTTTGGTGGCAGTCTCTCAGAGGTATGGAGCAAATCATCTTGGACATGGCAGCGTAGAGTCTTGCTATGTCATTTAGGCTACTTTATATTACGAAACCACCAGTAACTGTGAGCTAAATACACCTTTCCTTCCCTAAGTTGTGCATCAGGAATTTGTCCCAGCAACGAGAGAAAAGTAACTAAGACGCCTCCCCCGGGCTGCGCTGCTGCCAGCTCTAGAACTGCATTCCGGTACTGTTCCCAGCCCTGGCCCAAAGCCGACACTCCAACAGGCTTTGAGCAGAAGTTGGTGGGTGGCAGCTCTGTACACAGGCCTCACAGGCGACCCAAGAGGCCTGTAATACTAAGCTGCTAGTGGCCTCTGCCCCTCTGCAACCCGACTGCACGGTGGGATGCTGTTCTCATCTCCAATATTCTGCATCAAGTCCGACATCCAGCTTTTCAGGTTTGTGTACTCCTTGTGGAGGCTCCGGAAACAGGATGCTGCTTTCCGCAAAGCCCAGACTCCTGGGTGATGGCCAGCCATGATCACTGTAGTGAAAAAGCTGGGTTCAGCCTCTAGTACCTTAGGCACACACATTTATGAAGATGGCTTTCAGTAGATCCTTTTGACTTTGCCCATTTTCTGTTCTATTAAAAAAAAAAGAAACACGCAGGGGCCAAGACAGACTTTAAGATACCCTCTGGGTGGGTACACACAGCACCTACAGTCTGGCTCAGGCCTTTGGGGGCCAGCGCCTCCGGGGGCTGCTCCTGGGTGGAGCGTGCTGTTGTCTGTGGTCCCTGGTCTCCTCCTCCGGGTTCCTGCAAGCTTCACACTTTCGCTTCATCTGGCTGAGGATTTGATCGCTCCCAGGGAGGTTACTGCCGGCTCTTCCCCGAGGCAGCCTCTGCTTTGAAAACCTGCTCCTAGCTTCGGTGTCCTCTTTGGTCCTGGGTGGGATGCCACGGGCGAAGCAAGTCCAGTGGCACAGCAGCCGCACTCCACCAAAGGGAGGTAAACAAACACAGACTGCGAGACAGTAGAATTTGCGTACAAAATTAGCAGTGAATTTTAAAGAATGCTGCCTCAGTGACTCTGTAGGCTGATGTGAGTGTCAACCGAAGCTTCTGGGGTGAACTGCTCTATTTGTACCCGTAATAGAGATGTAGGAACTCTATGCCTGGGGTACTACCACTCTAGGGAATAATTTAAAGTGTAGGAGCTAGAATGTGTTCAGCTGCCATGGGCAGAAATTTCAACTAAGACTGTCGCAGTCAGACATTCATTGCCCACACAAGAAGCAAGGTAGTGAGAAATTCCGGAACTGGTGGGGAACTGGTATAATGAGGAACCTGGCACTTGCTTGTCCCATCCTGACACCCTCCACCCAAGGGCTTGGGGGAGCCTTGTCTCCCCTTAAGGTAGCGTCACCAGCTGCTAAAGTATACAGCATCCTGTCCTCACATGACAATGCCCAGGGACGGGATAGCCCTTCCCTGAAAACTGTGTCTACCAGGAGCCTCTAGGAGACTCCACCACTTTTTTCTGTGCTTAAGACGGACACGTGTGTGTGGCCTGGACATACTGACACGAGAGGGAGATGGCTTGGTGGGCTCAGGCCCTTGGGGCTGCTTGGTGCTTGGTTGCGTGTATAACAGTACTGGGATCTTAATCTAGAGCAAGCAGGGGAGTGGCTTTGGTAGATGGCCAATAGTACCTGTCATGGGAAATCAGAGTTTTCTACTATTAGGGGAAAAAAAAGGCGACAGAGGTATGAGCTCACCAGATAGGTTTTCTTTAGGTACCACTCTGGCACTAGAGACCAGACTGACGACTCTCATACAGGCTGGAAAGTCTTGTACAGGAATGAAGGGGGGCCTGGGGGCTTCTGTGAAAAGGAGATGCCGTTTCCCATTAGGGACAAAGCTTGAGAAGGCACAGGGGGTTGTCAAGGGCAGAGCTGAGTTACGACAGGCGTTAAGGGTTGTAGCTATGGTCGCCAGGCTTATTGACCCATGCTTGTTCATTTCTAGCAGGTACATGGGCATGGGGCAGGGAAGAGGTTTAATGTGATCTCTGCTTATCTCAGAATGGCAGAGGTCAGACTTGCTCATGTACAAAGGTACTTGAAGTAGTACTATTGTAAGTGTAAAGAAATGGGAATGATGTGGTTAAGAAATTGTACATTTATTTGAATTTATTCTACAAGGAGCGGAATCTGGCTTCCAACCTCATCTGCCAGACTCCAGACCTACATTCTCAGCAGCGCCCCCTTCCTCGGCAACAACAGAAGGGAAGGCAGTAGGAAAGATTCCAGGACTGGCATTACCTCCATAGATTAAAAAAAGTGACTGCACTCAGACTTCAAGGGCTGTGGTCTTGCAGGGACTCCTCGCCTCCTTCTCCCAGTTTTCACTTTCTTTCCACCTTTGAGTCTTGGGACTGAGCCCAGCCCCTCACATAGGAGCACACCGAGCGCAGGCTCCACCCTGAGTGACATCCCTGGTGTCAATTGTCACTTTAGGGAGATTGGTAGATCCTAAAGTGGTTCCTTGCCTGATTCTTGCTGAGTCCCAAAGAGCTGAGAATTAATGTCTGCTTAAGTTCCCATGGCTTCTGCCGCCTCACTGGGTCAACCAAACCTATGCTATATTAAAAAAAAAAAAAACAAAAAAACAAAAAAACTGATCAGAGGAAAGCCATTGCAGTGATACAGTTTTCTAATGATAATGGATGATAGTTTTAAAATTAAAAGGATTCTTGCTGTAGGTCCTTGGCTCAGGCTCTCCACCCTGCTATTACCGCAGTTCCTTGACAAAGGGACTGAGGGGCACGTGGCAGAGTGCAGACACACTGTTCAGTTACATTTCTTAGGTCACCTAACTTTTCTAGGGGAACATGTTCCCATTCACCCACCCAACCCTCGTTTAGTTTTTTTATCAGACAATAAGGTAAGATGTAGAAGGAAAGAGCTTTAAATTAGTCATTTTGATAATTAGTAGATATGGCTACAGTTTCAGGGGGGAGAAAAATGATTAGTTCATTGATCATTGTAATGTGGTCAGATGTAAAATAACCAAATTTTAGATCTCAATCACCAACTCCTCAGGGGCAGGGCCAGCACGGCATGCTGGAGATCGAACCCTGCTGCTGCACTCTGCCTAAGCAGGTGCGTTAGTCCACTGAGCTATGTGGTGGGCCCTTTCACATTGATTGAGATCCGCTGTCTAGAATACTTCCCAGCTTCCCTAGCAGTGAGGCGTGGCCATGAGTTCTAGACAGTGGATCTCAGACAGAGCGAGTGCTGGGCAGCACTGCCGGCCAATCCTGCACGTGTGTCCCTGCTTGCTCTGCCTCTCCCCCCAAGTGTAGACAAACGCAGAGGGCTGAAACAGGCCTCTGTGGTCCTGAGAGACGAAGGCATGAGAAGGAGGAGTCTAGGTCTCCCAGTCACTATAAGGAAGTCTTTCCACTGAGCACCTACATGGAAGTGTTAGGGGGGAAGAACGTGAGAAGATGCTCCTGCGCTACACTACAAGAACCCAGAACTTCTTAAAATAGTTTCTCTAACAAGTGCAATACCTTGCAACTTCATTTCACAATTTTTCCATAATTATCTCATGCATCTTTTGTTGATTTCTTCCCAGACACCTTAATAGCCTGTCATATATGACATTTTGTGAAAGAAAAAAAATCATGTTTTTTCATTGGTATAAAGTAATTGTTTTTTATATATGACCTTATTCCAGACAGCTTGATCAAATCTCTTATTCATTTTGTTAATTTAGCTATAGATTCTTGGGAGTTTTTTATGTGGACTGTCAGCTGATTTACTGTCAGTGAGGTTTCTTCCTTTCCAATTTTTGATTTTTTAAAGATTTATTTATTTGGTACATGGTCTCATTACACAACTCAGACTTGTAGTGACCTCCTGTCTCAGTCTCCCCAGGCTGGGATTACAGGCATGTGCCACCACTCCTCATTTTGGTGGCCCACTTGGCAGGCCGAGGGTGGGGCCAGCACAGCATGTGGTGCCAAGGATTGAACCTGGGCCCTTGCACTTGCCAGGCAAGTGCTTAGACCTCAGAGCTATCTCCCCAGCCCCCTTTCCAGTTTTTACATCTTTCTTCTTCTCATTTGTGCCGCCTAGAAGCAATGCCAGTTATGATGGTCCTGTTCTTGCATCATTGCATTTTTGAAGCGTTCGGTGGTCAGCTTTCAGAACAGCATTTCCTCTGCTCTGGGTACCAAGAACATATTAATTTTATATAATGAGTTGGGAAGGCAGGGCTTCATCACAGAATCCTCTGTCTCCTTGCTACCTCTCTCTGGAGTGGCTGTTTTCCTCCCATGACTCCTTCACCAAGGGCTTCTCAAAAAGAGCAATTCTTGTGGGGTTCCCTGCTGCCTTCTTTCCAGAAGTTGAAAGACTGAGTTCTGTGGAGCTCTTCCCTGCCCTGCTTTGGAGCATGAATAACTTGAGTCAAATCCTCGGGCATCTGGGTCCCCTGTTTTCTGTGTTATTTTGGGGAAGGAGATAAGTTAGCGGGTGCTTCCCGGGCTCCTTGTTTTCTATAAAAACCCATTTCAGGCCCATGGCAGAAGAATGGCCAAGCAAATGATGAGAGTGCCCGACCTGCGTGAAATGCTGCGTGGTCCTCGAAACAACCAAGGAGCCGTGGAAAGTCCTCAGAACAGAAACGTGGAAAATATTTCTCAAGTTGTTTGAAGAGGAGGAAAAAAATCTGAATCAGTTGTGGATGCAGGGGTTCAGTGTTGTGAAAAGGACACGGATGGTTCAAGACCTGCTCCCCTCCCCTGTTAGCCATCGTGGGCACACACCTCACCCCTACCCCACCCCCTAGCCCCAGCCTCCCATTCCTAATTTATAGATTAAAATCAGAGGTGATGGCATGCTCAGGGTCCCAAGCTCAGTCACTGGTACCACACAAAAATAAAGCAAAGCAAAATCCAAATAAAATCAGAGACGAAGAATATGGCCTGGGACAGTTTTTTTTTTAATTTTTTATTTTTTTTTAATGTCTCCCTATAGTTCAAGCTGGCTTTGAACTTGCGGCAATCCTCCTGCCTCAGCCTCCCAAGTGCTAGGATTAAAGCCCATGCCAGTCTGTCTGGCTAGCACTTGACGGTCTTTTTTTTCGTTTTATGTATTTGGTACAGGGCCTCACTGTATAGCTCAGTCTCTTAGTGATCCTCCTGTTTTCAGCCTCCCCAGCACTGGGATTACAGGTGTGTACCACCATGCCTGGACTCAGTCACATGCTCAGCTCACCCCAGGGGTGGAGCTGGTACGGCATGCAGGACAGGGGGGTCAAACTGTGGTCCCTGTGCTTGCCAAAGCAAGCAGGGCTGAGCTGTCTCACCAGCCCTTTGACAGTCTTAATAAGCAACCTGATTATCTATGGGGCAGAAGAGGGGCCGGCGAGATAGCTCAGGTGTCTAAAGCACCTGCTTAGGCAAGCTTAGGCAACCGCAGGGACTGCGGTTCGATCCCTGGCACAACATGCTGTGCCAGCCCCACCCCCAGGGCAGGCTGGGCTGGCCATTAAAAAAACCTGCCCTGTTTATAGGGCAGAAAAAATTTTATATTATTGTTATAAAGTGCTTATATTGTCTGGCCAGTAGTAGAACATGTCATTGTAGGAACTTCTACAAATACATAAAGATAAAATGTAAAATAAAAGTCACTTGAAATCTCATTAACCAGAGACAGTCACAGTTTAACATTTGGGATGGCAGTGGCCCCTGGCCCTGTCAGATCCCAGTGTGCCTGCCACTACTCAGGAAGTTACCTAATCTCGCTGAAACTCAGTTTCCCCTTCCATAAGATGGACCTGGTAACAGGAGGGTCATGTGGGCCTGGGAAGGTGCTCATGAATTGCTTATCAGCCCGAGACATACCAGATGCGCCTGCCCGCGGGAGAAGCCCTCCATGCCCTGCCGCTTAGCCTCACAACACACGCACTTCTCGTTCTGAGCTCTCTTCCCCTGATGCCACCTAAATGATCTGGATGATTCCCAGTCGACAGGGGTCTTGCAGAGTGGTGACCGGTCGCCAAGGGTACCCGGCAATCCATAGATGCTACTGATGCATAACACACAGTATACATTTACCGGTACAGTTACAGTTTTGATACAGGAGCCACTCGTGAAGCCACAGACCCTAAGTTCATGGGTGATAGCTGTGAAACAAAGGATAGATTGACAAGACGAAAGCATGAAAATAAAGTTTAATATTGCACAAAGCCTTTGCAAGGAAGAGGAGAACCAAACGAACATTTAAGGCTGTGTTTTTAAATGCTGATTTGATGAAGAAGGCAGAGTTGAGCAGAGCTATATCAGACAAAGGTCTGTCCTCATGGTGGAAAGCTGAAGGGAACTTAGCAAGGCCTATCTGCTGGGGTTCTTCTCAGTGAGCAGCATCTGCAGAGCCAAGCATGGGGTCCCCATGGACTCAGGGAAGGCACCTCTTCCTGGGGGACCTGGCCACCTGCTTTAGGGGAGAAAGGCAAGGCCGAGAGCAGAAAAGGTTGGTTTGACCTCTGGCTTCTGTTGCTTCCTCCAATTCTGTTAGTTTAAAATATTTCTCCTCTTCGGGTCAAGTGCCATATGTCATAGTACACAGGGTAGCGTTCTGAGCCCACTTGAGCATCACCACCATCATGGCAGTGAGCACATCTGTCACTTGGGAAATTTCCTTTGCTTCTTCTCATCCCCTCTTCCTGCACTCTGTCACTATAGGTTAATTTACACTTTCCAGAGTTTTATAAATGCAAACCCCTCAGCAAGTGCCACCCTGCCAGTGTATTTCTCTCATAATCAGGACCGGAAGGGGCACTTGTGTTGTTGACTGTCATTCATTCCTTTATGTTTCTGAGCAGCACCTGCCCCTTGGAAGTCCCCTTCCCCTGATAATGGAGGTTTAGGTTGTTTCCATTTCTTTTTTCCCCAGAATAATGTCAACACCTATTATTATCATTTGCACATTTTACAGAAAAAGGAATGTAACCAATGGTCTTATAAAAAAAAAATCCAGGGTCATACCTGGTGCTCTGCATGGGAGCTGCCAGGGAGGGGGCTCTCACAGGCCACCTGAGCTGTGTTTTTGCAGGAAGCCCATCTGCAGCACCCCAGGAGCAGTTGGGATCCACCCACAGCCAGGTCAGGGCTGAGCTTCTGAGAGCATGCGCGGTCCCCACCTTGGGATGTTTACAAATAAGGCTTTTAGCAATCTTTATAAGAATCTGTGCAGCCTAGGTTTCTGTTTTTCCCACCCCCAACCTTCCAAGCTAGAAGCCCCCTCAAATACCAGTCATCTCAGCCTTTTTCTCAAGGATGTAGATGAGGGGACACAGCCTGCTTAGGGATCAGCCCCTTGCTAACCAGGCTTTTCACAGGGCAGGTCCTCTTTTTTTCCTCTGTCATGGCATGAATCACACAACCAATATGAGATTTTAAGCAAGATGCTTATGACAGCTGCTTGCATATTCCTCAGAGGGGGCTCTAGAAAAGGCTGGAGGCCTCAGTGCACAGGCATACCTGGATTCTCAGCTCCTCCTGTAGGCAGAGGAAGAAGGGAAAGCGAGGCACAGGAAGAGATGTGTAGTTCGAGACTGTCAGATCAAGGCCCTCTGCTGCGGCTGCCTTCCTTCCCTAGTGACTCTCCTTGCATTTTATTGAGAAGCAAGATGCCCAAAGTTCTGCCACTTAAGATAAGGATTCCATGTTCAGGTCTTCTGAAGGGAACATCTATGTTATTTGCTAATAACTCCCGCTTCCCCTCAGGGGCAGTATGTTAGCTCTGGGTCTCTATAATCACGTACAAAATATTTCCACCATTACGATACTCATTCAAAAGTAAATAAACAGCAGCACCCCTACAGATGTTTCCTTGTTTGCTGAAGGAAAAAGAAGATAAACACAGTTATTGTGATTCACAATATTTGTGTAAGAGGCACCACACTAGAGCCCTCCTAACTGCTCCCAACAATAATATTTGGGAACTTTAATTTTTTAAAAAATTAAAGTGGCTCCATGCTACACAGATATGGGGCCATATGTTCCCCTCCAAACTTTAACACCTGCAGTGTCTCAGAAGAGCCTTGGAGGGGGATCTGGTGCTTCCAGGAACAGCCCCTCCTTCAGCAGGTGCCAGGTGGATCACAGGTGCAGGCTGTGGCACAGCCAGCCTTTCCCCGACCAGCTGTGTTCACCTCCAACAGGGCTTCCCTGTGGCTGTTAGGGTGCGTGTCTGTGGTCTCAGCACTTGGAAGGCTGAGGCAGGAGGATGCATGAGAGCTGGAGGTCAGCCTGACGGACTGGCTGATCCCTCTAGAGGCCACAGAAAACAGAGGGCTCAGCACCCTGCCCTATGCTGATTCAGTGGGTCTGGGTTAGGGCTGAGCCTCCATCTGCATTGAGTTCTCAGGGCTGCTGGGGCTCCTGGTAAGGATACTTTATACTGGGAACCGCTGATCTAATGTTCCTTTCCAGAGCTTCCTAAAAATCTTACCTCACAGCTGGGAAACTCATTTGCAGAATGCTGAGGAGGGAACCTGCCCCTACCCTGATTTTCCCACCCAGGGGGATTAAGTGCTGTGTGAGGTGGGAAGATCTCACGGGGTTTCAGGTCTGCCAGGTTCCTATCTGGTCCTCTGCTGTGTTCACCTCCTGGGATGATGGTCTGGAAAGATTATCCTGAGTTCTCAGTGGCTGCCTGCTGACTTCTTGCCCAGGCAGAAAGAAGTCCTTTCATTTTGGGGTGTCTGAGCTAGGGAGACGACAGCCTGAGGCCTGAGCCGTGGTGTCTCTCTGTCCAGGCTGCCAAGTGGATCTGCAGGGTTCCACAGGAAGCTTTGTGAGTGACCGAAACGCTGGCAAGATGAGCAAGTCTGGGAGTCCAGAAAGCCTGAGCCCTGGCAGGGAGCAGAGCAGGCAGGCAGCTGGTGATCGCAGTGAGGAGGGAGAGGAGCGAGGGCGGAGCAGCCGCTGGGCTTGGAAGTCCACGGGTGACGCAGACCCTGTCTGGGCGCATTGTGCAGTCTGTAGGGCACACGCAGGGCTCACCTCAGGGCTCGGGGTGGTGTGGCCACCATGCTGCCTCATCTCCTTGGGCTCAGCCAGGGCTCCTGGGCTGCCATGGCTGTCTTGCCAAGCCTGTCCTCTGTACTTCCTACTGGGCGCTTGTCTGGTGTCTGACTTGGTATCTTTTTTTTTTTTGTACAGCTTGGACTCATACTGATTCTCCTGTTTTTGGTCTCCCCAGCGCTGGGATTACAGGCACGCACCACCACACCCAGTCCTGGTGGCCGGTTCAGTGTGCCTGGGGGTAGGGCCTGCATAGCATGTAGTACTGGGGATCGAACCATGGTCCCTGCGCTTGCACTTAGTCTGCTGAGCTATCTCGTTGGCCCTCTGACTCGGCATCTGTGAGCTAGGTTGCAGGTTAGACCTCCACCAGGGCCCGTCCATGCTGCCTTCTGTGTCCATATCCACTTTCCCTTTCTCGGTATCCCATTTGCAGGGTGGTCAGCGGGCCCAGGTGCATCCAGCGGCTCTGCCTCTGGCCTCTGTACTCCTTGGGGGTGCACAGAGGCACACTCTACATTTGCTCAGGATCCCTCTGCTGGCCTAGTGAATTCAACAGTCTGGGCAGCCGCCCTCCTCCTCCTGGGGGAAAAGCCATCTTAGTCCCTGTCTCATCTTTCAAACACAATATTTTATACCCGTAACTTCAAGGAGGGAAGCTTTATTGTGACTTGCAGTTTACAGAGATTTCAGTCCCTAGTTAGACTACTCCAAGCCTAAAAAGCAGTGGGAAAGGCTCCTTAGAGAAAAGGTGCTCACACTGTGGCAGCAGGAAACAGACAGTGGAAGGGAGGAGACCCTCCTAGACCACACCCCACTAAGCTGCCTCTTCTGACTAGAACCTACTACCTAACTTTAGCTACTGTACCTGATCTGCTTTGAACCTTTCTAAATCTGCTCCGATATGCTCTAATACATGAGACTCTTGTGGAGTATTTTAGAATAAAACCACAAAAGGTCCCTTAGCCTCCCTGGGAGCACAATCTCCCCTGGTGTCAGGACTATTGTGGGTATGACTGTCTTAGTTACTGTTTACTCGTTGCTGGGACAAATACCCGACACTCAAAATGAAGGAAGGAAAGGTTTATTTAGTTCACAGTTGCTGGAGGTTTCAGTCCATATTCGGCTGCTCCAGGGCTGAATGGAACAGGGCAGAGAGCATCCAGTTCATGGCAGCGGAACAGTAACAATCGCGACAGAGGCAACAGACCAACCAGGGTGCAGAGAGCAACAACCAGCCGTCTGTCTCTCTGTCTCTCTTTATATTACATTCAGGTTTTTTGCCTTAGCCCGTCCACCTTAGGCCACACCAATAATCCCAACCGTACTCAGACCGATAACCCCATCAGTACTAAAACGCATAATCCCAGTGGATCAAGAGTCGAGTAATCCCAGCAGTACTCAGACCCATAGTCCCATCAGTACTAAAACACATAATCCCAGTGGATCATGACTCAAGTCTCAAACTCTAGAAGTCACCACCCCACGATTGCATGAGGCTTTGGGGGGACAACTAGACAGAAACCATAACAATGACGTAAGACAGTGTTCGTTCCATGCTATCAATCCCCCTCCCTCACCTTTCCCCTCACCCTTGCCTCTGCAATTGTGGTCCAATGTGACCTCAGCGTTTGGCTCCAGGATATTGTTTGAGTGCAAAAGTTCAAAGGAAAAGACACTTTGCTTTGTAAAAATGAGCACACACAGGAGTACACAAGTGTGCTCTGGATAGGTGAAAGTCTGTATGATGGGATTTTCATGGGCTCATGTCTGCCCAAATAGAAGCCACCCCCGAATTGCTGGGATGCCTTTTCTTAGAATACACAACAAAGACAGCAAGGTAGTTTCCAGCAGAATGGGGTTAAGATACACTGGGTTTAAAATCTTCCTGAGGGGTGGTATAGGCAACTCAGGTTAGCTTTCACTCATTAGCAAATCGCAGTTGATTGATCATAAAACAAGCTACTCATGCTCATTTATGGGGCTAATGTTTGATTTCCTTGTGGGTCTGGAGGCCCACCCCAAAGAGCAGGTCACCTCTCTTATGGGAGGAATTGTGCAGAGAGGCAGCCAGGGGAGGCTAGAGACTGGGCTCTCTCCCTCTAGGTCACAAAAGTTCAGGTAATGTGAGAAATTAAAAAAGGTTGGATGACGTTCCCAAAATGATAGCTCTTGCGAATGTGAAAATCTTCAAATAGCAGTGAAGGCTCCTGGAGTGGAAGGAACTGAAGAGGCATTGTCCTACTCAGGAGGGAAGGAGACCATTCCCAGTGAAGCCAGGAAGTTAGGGCCCTGGGAACTCCTCTAATGTGACATCTCACATAGCAGCCACTCTTATAATTTCAAATGGGAAAGGGCAGATAGCAAGAGCAGGTGTTTTCTTACACAGACTTAGATCTAGAGTCCCAGAAACAGGGACTACCAACACATAACACATATGTGGTTCTCTTCTTCTTCTTCCT